>RWGY01000741.1:123462-155237 GCA_007726485.1 Eragrostis curvula | reverse complement strand
CATATATACATCTTGTATGCCGCACGGGAAGAGTTGACGACTCATTGTTATTCCACTGTATTTGTAAACTCTTCTCATATAGCGAAGATCACCGGTCGGCGCCCGTGGGTTTTTTTCGCAAGGATTTTCCATGTAAAAATATGTGTCTCGTTTCGATCTTGTTTACGCATTATTTGCTAACAGCGAGTGCTTGATGCTAGCGCTTATGCGACCGTGACCAGGCGTCGAGGTGCGTGCCATTGCTTCCTCGCAGGGAATGGAGTGATGGTGGCTCCAGTGAGCCGCCATACTCCCCTGGATTACGTGGACGCTGAGCTTGGAGGTCCGTGTGCTCCTCCTTGTAGTTTCAGTGTTCCTATCACGCACTTTCATTGGCTTGGACTGGATGCTCTTGTTGTTCGTGTAAATGCCTCGGAGCAGTCTTGTTGATGGATCATACTAGTGGATTTGCATCCGTGTCTTGTTCGGATACCAATCCCTTTTTGTGTACAGTGCATTGACGGATTACGGGTTAGAAATTTTACAATATATTATGCAGCTAATTCCCCTTCCCGTCCGGTCAGCGCTGGGGCGGTGGTGCCGCCGTCACTGAATGTGGATTTGTGGCACTGGGGAGTCCGCCGGAGCAGGCGCATCGTGCGCCCGTGTGCTGGCTACTCGTCTTGAATAGCTATGGGTTCCCTTCCCTCCTGCTGTCCTGCATGCGCATTGTGTTGAAATGCCTCCGAAGCTAGCTAACACACAATCTTGTCATCTCAGCATCCACTGACTTACATCCGGTATCTGAAGATGATGCCAAGCTACAGCGTGGCTGAACCATTGAAATTTTTGGATCATCTCATGACACGAAAGGTGGTCTTGTTTTACTCGCTCAAAATTAGAGTCAGAGCAGTGCCTTTTACAGTCGCGTTAATTTAGCTAGACCAAGTGCAAAACTCGCCAGTCCTACACCTTTTCTTCTTCTACAAAGTTCGATCAAAATGCACGTTTGGTTGTAAATTTGAGTAGAAACTTTTGCCATTTTTTATCAGTCTCTTCTGATGTGATGGACGTCAAGAAGTATCATATTATCATGGACACTGAATTTTGTAAGCTTTGGCCCGTAAAACAAACGGCATAGATAGTTCCCCATTTGGATCATACAGGGCATTTGACATAGCTCACAAACTTCATGTGCTGCTTGTTTCGTTTTGTCAGTTTCGCCATGTCTCTCTTTTACTAAGTATTCTTGGAGACGTCGGATATACCAACTACACTGTAGGGATAGAAAATTGGCGGGGGGCTCCTTATTGGATGCCATGGACCCAGAAGAATTATTTTGCAAAAACAGAAAATGATGGGAGAGAAATTTAAGATCAAGACCACAAAACAGGCTATGAAATAATTCTTCTTGATCATACTGTGACCGATAGACATTTCCTGCAAATGTTGGAAAATTGACTAGGGCTTCTGCCAACCAAGAAAAGAAAAAGAAAACACTGAGAACATTGATTAAAATGGCAGAGTAAATAATAGCTTATCTGATAGCAAAGAAATATATCCTTGTGGCTCCTGATCAGTAGTAACAGCTGACTTCTTCGTTCTAGCAGGACGATAGTGAAATTTCGACCTCATCTTCAGAGGTCTACAGTACTGAAGACCAACCATATGTCAGATAACATAGGTGAGATCATAACTCCTTATATTTTCTAGTCATCCCTGTGTTTATCTTCTATTATTTTAAAGGTTTTCATAACAAGATTTCTTGAACAGTTCCTCAGCTCTTCATCCTGGATACATATCCATCGGACTTCACCAGCATGCAGTCCAAGTCCATAGAGGAAAAAAAAAATGGAATACTGGATATATGTATTGCTCTCATCATAAAGCCGGGCATCCATCTATATATGGCCTTGAAGTACCTGTCCCGAGCATACAGGCAAATACTGATTTGGGCATCAAGCAGGTGAACCCTGGCTCGCCATGGGAGCTGTTTGGCTTCACGTCCAGCTATGGGTAATGCTGGTGTTATGCCTTCTAATGGCGTTTCTGGAGGGCCCTGTTGTAGCCAGTTCTGACGGCAATGGACCTTCCATGTGTGAGCACGGTTAAGTTTATAACACAGATCTTGATTCGCGTCATGCTTCTATGCTATAATTTACAATTCAATAATTCACTTAGCTGGTGCAGGCGAGCAGTCTGTAGCTTATATATTCCTGCCACTACAATTTTTTGGGGGGATGTGCAGTATCAGTTTTCATGTTCATTACATGTATGTGGCAGTGAACTGCGTCAAGACAGAGGTAACAGTTCCCAGAATGGAGAGGCAAGAAGGCTATCAGTTGATTCATAATCAAGTGACAAGATCTCTTCGAATTCTAGCCTTGCCAATGGCTATAAGGAGAAGATTAGCCCGTAAGTTAATTGTAAACTGGGGCCAATTTTATTTGGATTTCTTGGGTTGTTGGCATCCCTGAATTTTGGTACGATATATTTTGGGTTCTTGGTTTGTTTTTGTACTGTGTGTAGTTTGTTTTGGACTGAACATTAGGTAGCAGAATTATTATCTGTGCTAGTGAGTAAAAAGTATTTATTTTGAACCCTGTATTATGATTCACCTGTTGGTAATTTAAAAATCCTTTAAATTAAAATCAACGATTTCCAAACAGATACAGATTTTTTGATAAATAAATTAGCAGCTCTGTACTGTAAAATTAACATGCAGCGAGCTGCAGATATTGGGTGACTTTTGTTTGGTCAAAAGCTAAAATTTTGAAACGGGTGAATCTACTGAAAACAGATTTTAAATATGTGATAATCGTGGAAGTTTATCTGTATGAGACACAATTCTCTTTAAAGATTTGCTAGGTACAATTTATCTTTCTGGAGACTTGCAATGTGACTGTTTTGATTGTGATGTTCTTTCAGCTTATTGGGATGGAACACATCCAGTTCGTGTCAGCCCCTTTCGGAACAACCCAGGACGACCTGCCTTCCCTAAGCCACACAGGCCAGGCCACTGATTTGATTGGTCATCGGAACAGGAATATTATTCAGAAGATATCAAAAACTATTGTGGCACCAACTAGGGGAAGCTGAAGATGTGATGCTCTCGTGAGCAATTACATTATCCCTGTGCACTGCAATAAGATGCACAAAATTGTTGTGATTGAAGTATTTATATTCCACATGTACTGTATGTATCTGTTTATATTGAGTGACCTGGGACACTTGAGGTTCAGTCCGAAAAGACTAGTTGCTCGGATCCGTTTGATGTTAAAGTTCAACTCAGTGGCGAATGTGCAGCCGAAAAGACCCAAGACAATTATCCATTTTCTTTCAAATTCGTACCGCATTCCAAGCTATCATGATTAATAATTGCAAGTTTGTGTCGACTCCTTAGGTTTAGTGACGCCTCGATATAAGGGGGCAATTTGTAGGATTGGTGCCCCGGCAGCGAACATTTTTTCTCTAAAAATATGGGACATAACTAAAACACAAGTAGCTATTTGATTGCAATAAAAAATTGTTAATTTGTTAAGAAGAAAGATTGTGATATTGGGAAACCAAGGCAACAAAAATGAAAAATCACTAGAACTTGAGTTATGATAAAAAAACCATTATGCTATATCAGGAGAAGAGACGTGAATCGACAAAACCCTAATTTTGTGGTAGAAATATTATGGATGGATCAAATAAAAAAATGTAAATATGACCGAATAGAAAAATCAATGTAATAGAAAAAAAAAAGTAAGACAAGGAGCGAAGGAACAGGTTACCAACACAGGCTTACTACAAAAGCTTGATCATTATCATATATATGTATCTGAATAATACATATACAAAGCATCCCTAAAAGCACCATCATGAAACCCTAAAACCTTCTCTCTTCCTTTTGTATGAAAAAAAAAATAGTAGCTGTCGCTCTGTTTCATTTTTTTCCCCAACCGAACCCAGCAGCATAGGCACCCGTTTTTAGCTACATGTCTTTTCGTAAGAAAATTCCTTTTTGGAACAAATCTAAGGCCTGGGATTTTTCTGGACTGCCATCGTCACCCTGGAAGCATCTGGACTTAGTCCTGGAATTATAATCTATGGGGGAAAACATGCAAGGCCCAAGCCTAAGGGTTTCAAATAACAGAGTTTTTTTTTTTTGAGACCTTTCATATAACAGAGTTGCATACCTCTGTGATTGTGCTCCATTTTGCTCATCCTGAGACCAGCACGCTTTCCTGTACAGTTTGGTAGCAAAATGGAACGAGACGCTAGAATTAAGTGCGCAACACGTTTGTTTGTAACAACCACAGGACATCTAGCATTCCCAGTCCATGCAAACATATAACCATGATTTCTTCTATGCGAATGTTTGGTTAGAAAGCATCTACCATTCGTAAATCTGACCCTAATCGATCTCTTGGTGATGCAATCATGCACAAGGAGGTACAAATGATATATGACTGCATGATAATATGGTTGCATGAAGCTTCTGAACACGGGTTCAAGCCGCATAAATAGTTCAGTTCCTCAGATCAACAAGGACAACTGCCAGAGACCCAGAGTCACATACCATTCCTATTACGTAGTTTGGTTTATCATTTAGTCTTCTGTTGGCCGAGATTTCGTACCGCTGGATAACCTACCACACTGAATAGTGAATGGACGTATTTCTGAACAACGAAGGATGGGAGAGGGACTGAAAGAGCAAGGTCACAGATGAGACTATGGAATTTGTGTTTTTTTTTTTCGATTGACCATGGAATTTGTTTGGTTCGTACTTCTCATATAATAACATCATGCGAACGCGGTTGCTGCAAATGCTAGCTAGCAGACTGGCGAGGTCTTCTGCAATAAATGGAAACTAAAAAAAAAAGCTCTGGAGTTGACAAAGAAACATAACCTCAGGGTTCCTGACTGGAGGAGCAGTGGAACCCATTCAGCATGAGCTCTTGCAAGACTTTGATGAAATTTCAGCGTCATCTTGAGAGGTCAAAGAGTACAGGTGTCCAACCACCTAAAGAAACATTGGTGAGATCACGATAGCATTTTTCCTTCACACCTATCATTCTCTTCGGAATAAGCTAAGTTTTTCATAACAGCATTCCTTGAACGATTCCACGATTGGGAATTTGGAGAGTGGCTGAACTTTTTTTTAAAAAAAATCTTGGAAGCATATTCATTTTACCTAACTCTAGCCATAGATAGCAGTCAAAGTCCACGCTAGACATGAATGAAACTTTAAATGCGTAGTATTGCCCATCAGAAAAGGGGCATCCATCGATATGTAGTCTTGTGACTATACCCGCGCATAAAGATGCACGTATTGATTTTGGGCATCAAGCAGGTGAACCGTGGATCATCATGGGAGCTGTTTGGCTTCGCGTTTAGCTACGGATTGTCATTGTATTGTGCCGCCTTCTGCCAGCGTTTCTGCAGGGCCGTGCCCTCGCTGGTTCCGATGACAAAGGACCTTCCACATGTGTGAGCATGGTAAGGTCTCTAAACTAAGACCAAAACTTGTTTGCCGTAGTGATGATTATTAGTGCTGTTCATGCTTCTATATATTGTCAATCTTTCGTTAAGGACTTTGTAATATGTAGGTTTGTATGGTCCAGTTGCAACCATACAATTTTTAATTTTAGGTATAAAATCAGTGTGACATCCCGACCCATTTGAGATTAGGCTTTAGTGGCTCATATGCATTAGTGTGCATGAGAGGGTGGGATTTAGTCTCACCTTGCTAGTCTAGTGGAGAGAAGGCCAATATATAAGCCTAGGTTGTCCACCATCCATCACCTTGGGTTAACCTTTTTACGCGAAGCGAGGCCAAAAACATAAAAGGTTGATAGGTTAGAGTGGAGTCCGCACAAAATATGAGCTGGCCCAACCTGGTGGCAGCCTGGGATGTTACAAATAGTATCAGAGACGACCCTCGGGGTGGGCGTGTGAGCCAAGGGTGCAGACATTTGGCGCATGGCACGTGTGGGCCCCGTGAGTGGGACACGGCATAGCATATGGGCTGACACTGGACACAGACGTGTGCCAAGAGGGGAGCATTCCTGGTCCTTTTGAGGGGGGGTTGTGACATCCCGGCTCTTTTGAGATTAAGCCTTAGTGGCTCATGCGCACTAGTGTATATGAGGAGGTGGGATTTTAGTCCTACCTTACTAGTCTAGTGGGGGGAAGGCCAACATATAAACTTAGCTTGTCCACCATCTATCACCTTGGGTTAACTTTTTTACGCGAAACGAGACCGAAAACATAAAAAGTTGGTGGGTTAAAGTAGAGTCCGCACAAAATATGAGCGGGTCTAGTCTGGTGGACGTTACAATCAGCGTGATGTTTTGTTACATGACCATGACAGAGTGGGTTCACGGAGAAGCAAGAAGACCATCAGTTGATTCATCGTTGGGGATCATTTGTGTGAAGCTACGTGATTAAAGCCTATGATGTCCGGCTGCTTAATAATGTGTTATTGCCTGCATTTTCGTAAACCCTTTTCGGCAAAACGACTTAGACTGGTGTCACGCGATAAGCAGGGGTTCACATGGCATGTGCTCCCTGAGTATACAAGTTCAGTTTTTTTTTTTTTTCCTTTTCAAAAGAACAAGAAGGAAACATGGCCTATACAGGTTCAATTTTGAGGTTCAGTTCGAAGAGGCTTAGCTACGAGTACAAATTCACTGATGTACAGTTTGTTTTTTTTTTCGGGCGAAAACCACTGACGTACTGTAAAAGCGACCTTTTTAGCTACGTATTTGAAATATGCGAGGGGCACGCCTGCATACTGTGCCAGAATTGTGAGAAGACAATTCAAATATTTGCCTTTTCTTTACTTCTCTTAAAAACACCAGTTGGTGATGATGATGTGCCTGCCATCTTGCGATTTGAGCCCTTGATGTCCATCGAACGCCCGCAAATGAGTCTGTCCTCTCCTCCCTCAAAGATTCTCGGCGCCGACAGATGGGGCCCGTAGTTCACAGCCGCTCCCTCGCTCACGGCTCGACCCGTCGCCGGCTCGCCGCCGCCTCGGCCAGACGGCCACCATCCCCTGCTCTTCTTACAACACCACCGCCTTTTGCTCCTGGATGTGCTCCACGGCATCCACCCCCGCCGCCGCCCCGGCTGCACTACCGCCCGTGAGACCCTCGCCGTTGCGGCCCTCATCTAATCTCTCCAAGACCCGCTCGTCTTCCTCCTCTCCTGCGCTACTCCCTCCCTAAGCTCTCCCTCTTCCTCCCTACGATCGCAGTCTCACCGCTACTCGGTGCTCCTTTGCTCCTTCGTAATGCGATGCAGACGCGAATCAACTGCATATAGGTGCAGATGCAGCGCAGCTGCGCAGGAGGACCAGATCGTGCCAGTGCCTGCATCGGATTGATGCGGCAGAATGTCAGGGATCGACCGCCACAACGACCGGCAGCCGCTCGCTGGTGCAGGAAGGCATATCCATTGCCGGCCAGCATGATATCACCACGATTGCACTGCTCTGTTCTGCTGTTCAGGCAGCTTGATTCAAGCATGCACTTGCCATTGAGGATGGTGACCTGATGCAGTTCAGGTTATTGATTTTTTGTTAGGAAGCTGATCAGCGTTTCCTTGGTGGATTGATGGTGGTGTTCTTTCGCATTTGCATCCAGTACCCAAAAAAAAAAGGTCAAACAATCCAATATACACCTGTTGTTCCTCTGGCTCGATGAGTTTTCGATCTTCATAGTTTGCCAAATTGCAGATGTACGAAGTTGGTCACTGATTTGAGATTTCGTGGATTCAAAACGAGGTTGAATGATATTGTACTCTTCTGGAAGAGATGGACAGTGGCCTGATTGAACTAATAGTGTGGGAAACTAGAATGCATTGTTTTAAATAACCTTTGTATATCATGTAAATTGTATAGTCGAAAGATGCTGCAATCTATTGTGCATCGTCTAGCTCAACTTGTTGCTTATCTCAAAGAGTTGTGTTTGGCAGGCTACACCGCTTCAGGATTTAGATAGTTATGAAAAAGTGAGATTATTCACAAAAACATAAATAAATAAAAAAATGATATTCCTATTGCAAGTTTAAATCACCCATCTAATTTTAATTTTGGTTAAAACTCCACGGAACTGCTTTCATTCAACCTTGATGATGACTATAATTATCAGTAACTTTAATTCAAATCTTATCTTAAATGCAATATACTAATTAATCGCCATCAATATATCGTGTAACACAAAGTTTTGTTAGTCTTGTTATATATCGTGGCAACGCACGGGCATTGTGCCAGTCTATTTTCAAACTGGGGGCCTGAAACTGAGACCACGGCCTGGCCCGCCAATGGGCCCAACCAGCACTCACCCGTTGAACTGAACTCTGAACTGGTGAATGGGGAAATAAGAAAACAAAATACTCTGAAGCGAGATTCGTCTCCAAGCTGAAGTCTCTCTATCTGAAATCCGATGATCCAGTTGGCCAAGCCGATTCCCCTAGCGCCATGCTCTTCCTTCCTTGATCGCTATCGTCCCCAATGGTTGACTGGTTCGTGGACGTGGTGAGCCAGTGAGCCGTCATGAGTGTGCCGCGGCGCGGCGTGCCACCGTCCCGGAGGACCCGTGCCACCGGAGCAGGCGCATCGCATCCCAGCATCTGGCTTACTCGACCACGCCATCCGGAGGTCTGTGCGTTCTTCCTTTGCCGTTTCCTGAATACGTATGCGTATGAAGGTCGTTTTGGCATTGGTCTGCATGCACGCGGTGTGTTCGTGCAAATGTCTCTGAAAGTAGCAATCCTTCAGGTTATTGCTATGCTCGTACGCGACAAACCAAATCACAACCCACCACCACAGTTCTACATCCCTACCTTGTCTGATGTCAACACATGGTTTGGTTTCCACCATTCCACTCGGTTGAGCTAGCTTAATAGGAAACAGAGGGGAGGGAGGCCCCTTTATTACTCAGAGTCTTGTACAATTTATAGGACCAATAGGACAATCCCATCGTCTCATCATTATGATGCATCAGTGAGTGTACAGATACAGACTGAAGACAAGAAGCCAGACATAGGATCAGAATTGAAGTATAGCAGGAATTAACTATGTCTATGTGTACTCATCACTCACGCCCTTTTCCTCCACTAACCTCGAGGAATGCACGCTTGATAGTGGCTATTGCAGAAGAAACTTGAGCCATTCCTGGTCGCTCTCGTGGTGATTCCGTGGAGCACATGAGGCCCAACTTTACCATCGGGAGGACGCAACTCTGCATCATTTCTGAATTTCCACCGTCCAGATCATTTTTTAAGAAATTTGGCTCTAAAGTCGCAGCTACTTCGTGGGGAAATTTGGTAGCCACGTGTTTGTGGAGGCTCAAGCCATCCTTGAGTTTCTCATCAGTCGGGCACTTCCCAGTAAATATCTCTAACAGAAGCACTCCGTAGCTGTATACATCACCCTTGGTTGAGATTTGTCCACCCATGCCATACTCTGCATTTAAATTTGAAAACACAGAACGTGTAAAATAAGGGAAGAAGAACCCCGATGTAACCTACTACTAAAAAGTTAGAAAAAATATGCCAAGAAAACAATAGAGGTTTATAATTTCTATCACCTGGGGCAATATATCCAATTGATCCTTTTAGGTCGGCCAAACTTGTAGAATTAGCAGGCGCTGGAGTTGATGTAGCACACATAAATCTTGCCAGCCCAAAGTCACTGACATATGCAGTCATTTCAAGATCCAAAAGAACATTGCTTGGCTTTAGGTCACAATGTATTACTGGAGTTGCACACTGGTTGTGGAGATAATCTAAAGCATGTGCAATGTCCAGAGCTATGTTAATCCTTTCACCCAAATTTAGGATCCTTTGCTTTTCGCACCCATGGTCCTCTGGATGTAGCCACCTTTCAAGGCTCCCATTAGGCATATACCGAAATATAAGTGCTTTAAAATCTGACCCAGTAGGATCAACCGTAGAGCATAAAGTTATAACTTTGACAAGATTCCGATGGCGAGTATTTCTTAATGCCTTGCACTCTGCTATGAAGCTTGTTGGAGCTCCATACCTGTTGAGATTGAAAACCTTAATAGCAACCGGATCATCCTCAAACGGAAAAATGCCCTTGTAAACAGCTCCAAAGGATCCCAAGCCAACCAAATTTACAGGAGAGAACCCATTTGTAGCCTTTGCAACATCTTCGTACGTTATTTTCTCCACATCCGAATTGGACTGCTGTGAACTTAGTTCTTCTTTCCTTCTCCTGACAAGAATGATAATGAAGCATATACAAAAAACTACAAGAGCTGCTACTGCAATTGGGATCACTATCTTCAAAACGATGGACTTATTTTTTCCTTTTGATGCCAACTCTGGGCAAAGGGGTAGGGTTGTGTCAGGATCATTTGCACATAACCTTTGGTTTCCATTCAAGGCTATCCTACTGGAATTACTGAAGATACCACCTGATGGCACTGGCCCTTCAAAGTCGTTGAATGAAAGATTTAGAGCCTGCAAAGAACTCAGGGTGGTGAGGAACTCAGGAATTTTTCCTGACAACTTATTCCGGGAGAGATCCATTTCCTTGATGCTTTTTAAGTTCACGAGCGATTGTGGAATAGTTCCAGTAAGACGATTCTCTTCCATGTGAAGAACTTCCAAAAGCACGCACTTTCCTAGGGTGGATGGAATATCACCAGTCAATCGATTGTTAGAAATTTGAATACTTCCAAGATTGATGAGGTTGCCAATATCCATTGATATGGGTCCAGAAAATAAATTGTGTGACAAGTCCAAGCTTTTGGAAAGTGAAGAAATTTTGAAGATTTCATTTGGTATGCTTCCATCAAATGAATTGTGAGATAGGTTCAGCTTCTCTAACTGTCTCCATTGGCCTAAACCAGCAGGTATAGTCCCACTGAAGTTGTTCCCATCTAAATAAAACTCAGTTAATTGGACAAGATTGCCAATAGATTCTGGAACACGGCCAGAGAGGTTATTTTGTGCAAAGCTTAGAACCAATAAGTTGCTCAGATTCCCGATGGTTGACGGAATTGTGCCAGTGAACATGTTCAGATCCATATACAGCACTGTAAGGCTCTTGAGGTTTCCTATCTCCGCTGGAATTGTTCCAGTGAATTTGTTCTGTTTGAGCCATAACCACTCGAGCTGTGAAGGAAGGTTACCAATAGAACTTGGCAAACTTCCTCGCATACCATTCCCATCCAGGAATAGTTTTTGCAGCCGAGTGCAGTTTGCAAGGGATGAGAGGAATCTCCAGTCACCAGCTTCAAGCTGGTTGTATGCAAGATCAAGCTCCCGCAGGTTCGGCAAGGACCCAAAGGATGGCACTGACCCAGTGAGTCCAGTGTTAAGAAGATAAAGCATTTGAAGCTTGGATGCATTGACAATAGAAGCCGGAATCGGCCCAATCAGTCGTGTTGTTGATAGGATCAAGCTCCGAAGGTTTGGAAGCCTGTAGCCAATGTCTGGCGGCAGCTGTGCGGTTAGTGAGTTATTGGCCATTTCAATAAATGTCAAGGATGACATGTTGAAAACTGACCGGGGAACTTGTCCAGACAAGTTGTTCATTGTGAGAATCAACATCTGCAGAGAAGGTATGTTACTTAGGCTCTCTGGGATCCTCCCCACCAAGTTATTTACCGCAAGGGACAAATGAGTCAGGGAGGAAAGGTTGCCCAGTGAGACGGGTATCTCACCTGTAAGTCTATTCTGGGCTAGAGTAAGTA
This sequence comes from Eragrostis curvula, assembly GCA_007726485.1. Lineage (NCBI taxonomy): Eukaryota > Viridiplantae > Streptophyta > Magnoliopsida > Poales > Poaceae > Eragrostis > Eragrostis curvula. The sequence continues at coordinate 143,538 of RWGY01000741.1, read as the reverse complement.
TTTTAATAGGTGCAGCAGTTGCTGTAACAGGTGGTATGGAACCCACTAAGTTGTTACTGTGGAGGTAAATGGTAGTTAGAGTGGAGGTATTGAAGAGTGATGAAGGAATCTCTCCAGTAAGGCTATTCTGCATGAGCCTAAGCACTTGCAGTGATGAACTATTTGCCAAGAACTCTGGTATTCCTCCTGTTAACTGATTGGCTCCAAGGTCTACATAGACAAGTGATGGGCTGCTGCCCAATAATGACGGTATGTTGCCAGTGAGGGCATTGTTGGAGAGGTTTAATGTTTCCAGCTGACGAAGCAGGCCAAACCCACTGGGAATGCTTCCTTGCAACTTATTGCTGCTGAGTACAACTTGCTGGAGATTAATGCATTGGGTTAAGTTTGGTGGGATCTCACCTTGGAGGGAGTTTTTCCGTAAGCCAATGACCTGGAGACGGGTGCAGGAAGACAGCTCAGCTGGAATGTGGCCATCGAGAAAGTTGATGCTCAAGTTGAGGTAGATGATTTGTCTCAGGTGTCCGAGATCTGTTGGGATGCTTCCACGGAAGCCATTGTTTGACAGGTCAAGGCTTGTAATGGAGCTCAGGTTTCCTATACAAGGTGGTATTGAGCCACCGATGCCTAGAGAGCTGAGATTTAGTGCGGTGACCCGAAGTGGGGTCTGTGCACTGCATGAAACTCCATTCCAGTTGCAGAAGTTCAAGGATGTGTTGCTCCACGAGGTTAAAGCTCCAGTTGGATCAGAGATTTGAGACTTGAAGCAGAAGAGGGCTTCTCGATCAGTATCAGTGTCGTCACTGGTCACTAACAACAAGGAACATGAGAAGATGAGGAAAGCCAGAAGTGGAATCAGATTTGTACAGGATGCACCTAAGCGGATCATCTTGCTCTAGGTTCTGGTCAATACTAAAGCGCAGTTGTGCTTAAGAGAGGGTAAACATCACCTTATATATATTTGCGCCTACTCCCACTAGTTTAAAAAACAAGTTCTCTTTCTAACTGTAGAAATGATGTGGACGTGCACATCTTTGTTCTGATATCGGACCAGAATTATGATGTCCTTGATTGTTACTTTCCTCATTATCTGTATATCATTTTCTGATTGCCACAACCAAATATGCTGTCCATGATGGAATACTGAATCAGGAGATTATAACTGGAAATGTATGGATTTTAGATTGGAGAATGGTGCCTAGGTTTTGATGTATTATATAACCAGATATAACCGACTGACGTGTTCCTTCGAACATTCCACACTCTTTCTTCTAAAAGCACAAGTCACTGATATACGATCATTTGACACTGATGAACAAAAGAGCTGGACATACTGAATATTATAATGACTTTAGTTGCATAATTAGCATGCGTGAAATGACTGCGAATACAGGTCTGATTATATTATTGAGTTGAATGGATGATGCGCAGTAGTAAAGTCTAAAACAACAGCTCCCATTGTTGACTTGATCTTCTCCGTATCTACTGTTTTACTTATTACTTGTCTTACTAGCATGCACAAGCATTTGACTTTTAATGTTACGTTGTAGGTGGGATCAACTTTTTGGACCCTACTTTGTTTATTTATAGCTAAGATTCATGTTATTTGTGCAGGTATCTCAGAAAGGGATTAAAATGTTGGTACAGCTCTTGTTTAGTTCTCATATTTATCTCCATGAATTATCATCCAGATATTTCTGTTGTCTATTGAGATTCTTTTCGGAGACTCAGTTCACATTGGCCTCCTAACTCCTGTCTCCAGCGCAAGTACCAAGGACAAAAGTCCGAGCAATATATATGACTGACTCTGCCTGGAAATGAACCAATGATCACAACAAAGAGTCGTGTAGCCAGAGTGAGTGATAACTTGACATAAAACTTTTTTAGCTTATTTTCTTCCAAATGTTCCACATCTTGCAATAGCTTTTTGAAGACAGCAAACGTTTATTCTGTGATGTTATTAAATCTTTCTTACATGAATACTAATTAATACTTTTCTACCTTAGACTTCTATTTGTCATTGCTCACTGTCTCATGGAGATAGTAGTAATGGGATAAAGATCTTCTTTCTGACGTCTGTACAGCTGGATTAGAACCAGATAATGAAGGAAATGTATATTCCAGATAGCAATGAGCTATGACTACTGACTGGTATGGTAATGACTTACAAGTCGGTCAGCATGCTACTCCCTCCGTTTTTAAATTATTGTCGCCATTGACTTTTTTATTTACGTTTGACCGTTCGTCTTATTCAAAATAGTTGTTCGAATATGCAAAATTATAAGTTAGGTTCAAACTTACTTTGAAGATAAAACAAATCATCACAAAATATATGATATTTTTAAAACTTTTTTGAATAAGACGAATGGTCAAAGATAACAAAAAAAGTCAATGGCGACAACAATTTAAAAACGGAGGGAGTATGAAATAAGAATATAAGATCGTTTACTTGCGATATCAACCGCGTCAGAAACTAGATAAGATTTGATATCTTGTGAGATTAAGAGGGTAAGCAACAAAAAACTGCTGCATCTGCTGTTGACTTGACCATGTGAGGAATCTAAATACATGTAGGACTGACGAAATTCGGAATTCGAAATGATGTGACTGTTATGAACGAACCAAACTACGCAAGTGAGTATCCACAGTGGTAGAACCTCAGAACATGAAAGGGTGTAGACTAAGGGCGTGTTCGTTTCGTTTAGGACTAAAGTTTAGGTCAAAGTTCTTGCTATTTAAAGGTATTAAATAAAGTGTAATTATAAAACTTTTTGCAAAAATCTAGGCAACTTTGCAAGACGAATCTAATGAGGGTAATTAAGTTGTGATTAGACGATGGTTACTGTAGCATTACTGTAGCAAAACATAGCTTAATTAGTCTCGTTAGATTCGTCTCGTAAATTAGCACTCATCTGTAAAAAGGTTTTGTAATTAGACTTTATTTAATACCCTTAAATAGCAAGATTCTCTGGACTAAACTTTAGGACTAAAGGAAACGAACAGGCTCTAAGTTGATGCAAACCTCTTGCTGATTCTGGAATTTATTATAACGTAGGATATGGGGTGAGGCTGTACTGATAGATGCCATGGTAGCAGTCGTTGAGGCAGTCCATGTCTGATAACATAAAACAGTGACAACGCTGTGCTATGTAACTTAAGTATAGGCATGTGCTAACTTATCTTACATTTAGTATCTGTTCATTGCTGTAGGCCTATAAATTTTGGGTCAAGCAAACATTATCCTGACGGTAAAAAAAAGGAATTGATGTTAACTTCTTTGTTTCTGCGGTCAAAACTATTTAGTCAACTCTAACAAACTCTCATAGTGTTGTGTGTAGCTTGTCTACCAAGCTATTGTAACCTAATGTTAGTTGAGATGCTGGTTCACCTACTGACCTAGTTGAATAGCAGAAAAATTATGCTTTTAGATTGGAGTGTTCCCACTGGATAGTTTGACTTAAAAGATGTACCCTAAACCGTACCTGCACTTCGTTGAGTTTTTCTTGAGGAACATGCACTTTTGTTAAGTTTTTAGCTCTGGCCACGTACTTTGTGGATAGCAATGTCACAAAGATGTCTGACTATTTTTCTTTTGAGATGACGAAAACACTTTTGTATAAAATGAGTCTGGTGACGACTTTCAACTCAACAATTAGGATACGAGTAAGTTGGATTGGTAGATACAATATATTAAAACAATAGCTTCCTTGTTGACCAGACATACTTCCCTGTCACCTCTTGCACCATCATACACGCAATCAAACTTTTAGCCTTGCATCATTGGGTAAACAAATTTTAAATTCCTTGAACTTTATGAAATCATTCATCTAAGTATTTATACTTACAAAGTTGTACTTCAAATTATTATTTGGTAAATTCTTCGTCTACTTGCACTTGTATTCAAATATGATGGTGTTAGTTCTCAACAAGTATTTTTTAGTCACCGTGACATTACATGAATATCAGCTATCTAGCAACAAGCGTATATGCAGCAAAGTATATCTCTACGCACTATGTTTGGTAAAGTCCGCCACTTAAGCAATTCGTTTGGAGAGATGTACAAGCTAGGAAGCTATGGCTCTTCGCTCCATCTCTGTGTTTTCATGATCAGCCACTATTGGATCAGCCACTTCAGAAGCAAGAAAATCTTATTCTTTATCTGACATCAAATTTACCTGTTTCACCTTTTGAATAGGCAAGGATTTTTTTCTCGAACACGCAGGAGAGCTGCGTATCATTGCATTAAGAAGAAGAGAATAGGCAAGGAATAATCAGTGAATCAAAATCATGGAAGCTGCTTGGCTTTGCAACTTGATACAAGCTTTGCAAGTACTACTCTCCGTCTCGTTGAAACTTAATTATGAAATCCTCAGTCCCCGCAATGAAAGCAGCTTTGGCTCTTTGACGTGTATGTATGCTTGCATTGGCTCTCTGAAATCCTCTTAATTTCCTATTATATATATAACACACGTCGTCTAGATATGTCTTTTACATTTGAATTGTGGCATTCTCTTGGCAATCCATGGCACAGTTTTCATCAAAAAAAATTGTCCGTCATTATAAATATTCCTGAAATAACCTGCACACTGGTTTTTTATTCACGGGTCAGAACTCTTACTTGTCTGAGGGCCAAAAGAATGGAAGAAAGGCTTGGGGATAGACTAAACAGAAATTGAGGTTTTGAAGAGAAGAGTGATTGCTAACAAAGAACAACAGCTCCCGTGTGACTTTGACTGCCAACTGATCAGCCTAGTGATGATGCAGTTATACACCATTAGACATATTCTTGCATGTTCTTCTTTTAACACTTGTGATGAATTAATTTGAATTGGTCAGGTAAAATTAGCTAATATAAACCAGACATGATTTGCTTCGTCTGACACTTGACATCGGGGCTGCTAGGGAATGCTGGTGGTGACTAGCGAGTGTGCTCACCGGCGATGGCAGCTGCTCGGCGGCTTCATGCTTCCTCTGGAGCTATCCTTGTGCTATCCCTCTTGCTGTTGCCGTCTTTTCTTCATGGCTCTCTCACTCCCTCTGGAGCTATCCTTGTGCTATCCCTCTTGATTTTATCTTAATTGCCATCCGTCGCACATAGTCGCTTCGCTCAAAAATGTATCATGGCTTTTGCAGCGTCATATCTTTCCTGTTCCTACACAATAGAAACGGACTATTTCTTTCTCTCTGAAAGGTTTTACGCTTCTGTCTCGCAGCACCTGATGAAAAATTTCCCGGGAGAGTAGTGATCGGCAGTGAGAAGAAACAAAGTTCATATGAGTTGACTACAGTAAGTCAGGCCAGTCAGAATTCTAAGGCAGTCATTTGGTAAGTAACAAGACAAGAAAAGAAAATAACATTGGTACACCCATACTTACACTGGTAAACACGCATATGCGCCAAGAATTAACATCATTTCTGTTTGTAGATGGTGATCATAACGGTCAACACCCCACTCCTTTCTCGCCCGTACACGATCCTGTGCAAGACAATCCAAGCAATCCTGAAGACAAGGTCTTCTGGTACAAGAGCCATCGGGGAAATGATCAACAAAGTAACATGGTACAAATCGGCCAAACTGTATACTTAAAGTCTGCTGCTAGATTGGGGGGAAAAAGGTTTTGTTATATGGCTGTAACAGCTGTAAAATTGGTGTCGCATTGATATACTCTTTTATGGTTTACTGCAGTCATGTAAATGAGTGGTATAGGATGCTAATAGCGGTGTACAAAACCTCTTTTTTGGAGGAAAACTAAGTTAGATTTCGTATAGGTATGTACGAACTTGTCCAATCTTTTACTAAATGTGGGCTAACTTGTTTTTGGGGGTCAAGAAAATAAAGTCTTGTCCTGACCACAGAAAAAAGGGAACGGATGGTGATTTCTGTGTTCTTGTGGTCAAAACTGTTAACTCAACTGCAGCTTCTGATGTATCTAACACAAGCTGTCCGCTGTTGCTTGTGCACCGAATTGTTGTAAACTATACTAATGGATATGCTGGTTCACCTAATGTGGCGGCCTTACGGTCACCTTGAGTCCTTGACCAAGTAAAATACTTAATGTGAATATGATTGTTTTAGAGTAGAGAATAATTTAGTGCCAATAGCGGTTGATTTACAAAGCTTGAACAATGACCACCCCTTATCAAGCTGTTAATGCATCATTGACAGTATTATCAGTAACATATGTGATCATTTGGCTTTGAGCTGAGACACCACATTTGATTCTATTGAGACAGTTACGACTCTGAAATGTATAATTTGCATTCTGTACTATGTTGGATGTATAGATGCAGAACACTGAAGCATGCACTGTTTTCCAGACTTTTCTCATTTCGTACTTTCTCACACGTAATTAACTTTGGGCATTACATCATAGGTTATAATTTATTTTTTTTGAGTCCTTGCAATTTATGGAATCACTCAATTGCACTGTTGTAAACCCTTCTTCGTAGTTTAATTCTTTTTCTGTACACCCTTCATACAAGCTCAATTGTAGTAATAAGGTTTTTGAATGTGATTGTAGTAATAGTTTAGTGACATAATGGTTCTCAAGTACGTTCAGTCAAACTAGATGCCGTTATGTGCTATTATTATTTAAGGTCCATTGGTCTGGAAGCTCTTCTTCAGTCTATCATTTATCTTATTCATTATGAACCACGTGTATTATTCATATTATGACTTTTTGGCCTGCATAGAAATTAAGTGGGATATATGGTAGTTTCATGGGTTAGTTAGAAGACCAATTCATAGATGAGTGCCTGAGTTTGAATTAAGTGGGATATATTGTCGTCCTCCTGACCTATATAATTTCACTCGTCTGAATATTTCCACGTCTTGACCTGATTCTAACCTAAATTTCTGCTTCCTCTGAACTTGTTCCACCCCATGACTTACATGAAAATGACACCTGCTGCACGGTTTACAAATCGAAGGGCAGCATCATCTTGGAATGAGGCTGTGACTGTAAATACAAGTCAGTTCCAAGCATTCAGCTTTTAGAGCAAGTAAGGTGTGATCGGACTCTCAAATCATCTGAATCGCTATGAGAGCTGCTTGGCTTCGTGTGTCACCAATACAGGCGACTCTAATCCTCTGCATCTTGCTGCCATCTTTACTACTCGGTTCTCTATATCCTAATCCTGGTAGTTACTAGTTACTCTCTTACTGATCCTTCAGCACTCATGCGTTTTCATCTGTTCTTTTGTGGAGGAAGCGTGCATTCAGTTTTATAAAGTAACTCATCATGCGAACGATTGTGTATGTGTGGCAGTGATAGGTAGCAAATCAAGCGGGGAACTGCCAGCCTTGGAGGTGCAGCGAGGCCGTCAGTTATTTCGCGGTAGATCAATGCGACATGCTCGAATTTTGGCAAACGAACAACAAGGTGAGATGTAGAAGCAGCTTCCCCTGTTCTTTTTTGATGAAAAAGCTTCCCCTGTTCTATCTAGGCAGAAAGTATCTATTTTAATCTGATGAAAGTTGTAGTCATCTGAATAATGCAAATGCAAAGTTGGGACTAGCTAGGTATCTATGGAAAACAACTGAACAATATATATAGTAAGTAGGCGAATAAATTATTAAAATCTAGCTAGACACTTGTAGCAGCTTTCAGCCATGCATCCCCTTGTATGTGCTGCATATATTGGCCATGACCCAGTTAGTCCTGGGTCAATCTAAACCTCAAATAAACTGGCATGAGCTTGGAATCCAGACTTGAATTGATTTGTTCATACTCTGAAGCACATACAGTTCTAATAAGATTAGATTCGTTCCAGGTCCTGGTAATGAACGCCCCGTTCCTGTCAGTCCTGTAGGTGGAAACCCAGGAGGCCGATGATGGTTTGCTATCTACTGGACAAAAAGGGTGATCTATACTATTGAATGGATGATGAATCCTGGAATGCTGAACATACTGATCGCGTCTAGGGAACTTCATTAGTTTGTACAATGTACCAAAAGAGATTTGTTATTCTTGTACATGTATGTTCGTGCATGAAAGGAATGATATGTTGTTTGAAACTTGGTTTTGTTTCCCAATCTTCATACATACATGTTCTAAGATAAGATAAGCGACCTCTCGCAAAAAAAAAAAAGAAGATAACATAAGTGACCGATCCACAGAGTAGAGGCACCATTTTTTTTTTTGGGGGGGGGGGGGGGGGGGGGGGGGGGGGGGGTTGGCAAACAGCAATAAGTAGGGCCACTCGTCAATGGCTGCACGGAATTGCCCTCATCTCGAGTTTTTGAGTAATTCTTCTTCTCGGGCCAAATAATTTTGTTTACAAACATCAATTGACCTCATGGTAAGTAAAACAACAAATACTGATCTTAGCTTCTGTATGGAAATTTCAATCTCAGAAAGCTACGCATAATATCTCTTCATCAACACCAAGTCAACCAAACATTAGTTAACATGCGAGCTGCAATTAATTTACCAAACCGTAAACACCGTATTTGCCAAACTGGCGATGCTAGATGCCGGCTCGATGGACTAGATCTTGCACTTTAATTGGTTATGTTTCTAGATCTATCGTTGAAATATATATTGTATCAAAGAAATTCATATGCATACAACATTGGTCATCACTGCTGGGAACTTTGTGTTAGATGGGAAATGACTGACTTGGATTTTTATTTGTTGGCCTATTTTACAAACTATTATATGGTTCTATAAATGAGTGAAGAGCTTCCACAGTTGACGAACCTTCACTACCAGAAAACGGAAATTTTCATGAGGGGCGTCATATTTCGTGAAGGGCATGGAAAAACCCTCACGATAATTCATAATTTTCATGAGAGTATAATTCCACCGTCAGGAAAATGAATATTTGTGAGGGGTAGCAACGGGACCCTCACGAAAATTGGTGACACACATCCAGGAAAATATCGTCACGAAAAAAAATCCCGCACCTGGCGCCAAAGAAAGTTCGCTGCTCTTTCGTTGCATCTTCCATGCACAGGCATTTTCTTGTTGAACATGAGTTAGCATCGCCACAGAATCCGTCCACGTGCAGGGGCTCTACATTAAGCAGACACCTCAGCTTCTTTTTCCTCCCTTCCGCTAACGGCGACGGCGTGAGACCGCTTCAACACTCGATCGACGACCGCAGGTGGTGTTATAACAGTTCAGCACCAACACAGCATGGGTTCACACTGCATTACATATCTTCGTGTATCCATCAGAAATTCGTACGGGCTTATGCAAGCGTCGAACGACATCAAAGTAATTAAACCTCGGCATTGGATGCAGCACGCAGTGCAGCTCCACTATATATGTTGGCACAATTCAAGGTCTTGTTAACAACCCATCGAGCACTCGAGCTATAACAAGTTAACAATCCATCTCCCACTGGAGCTCTAGCCATCTCGATCGGTCGCAACCATGGCGGGTCCTCTTCAACTTGGCATCTCATCCAAAAAAATGTTGTCACTATCCCTCTTGCTTCTGCTGCTGCCGTCGTCCCCGCTTCGCTCTGTCGCGGCAGCAGACAAGGCTTCGCCGTCGACGTGTGAGCTAGCGAACGATGCTCGCAAGTCAGAGGAGCCAGAGACGACGTCTTGCATGGAGAAAAAGTTCAGCATATGCAAGCTTACAGGGCATTTCCGGTTTCAATTCTTTGGTGTCGTGATAGAATGTCCGGAGGTTGACGTGCCCAAACTCGAACCGACCAGTAAGTTCATAACACGTTGCATCGTTAATTACTTCTCTGTTCTCTAGCTATAAAAATAGGTAGAGAAGTTCTTTGTTCTTGATCAGGCCGGAAACCTATTGTATTCACCGATCGTTCGAAAAGTTTGAGTATACGCATGGGAGGGGAGTCCGTAAAAGTTCATGTAATTTGAAATATTCCAGCTCATTCAGCACAAGGTTTAATTTCTCTTTTCAGGTGCTGGCACCCGTCGCCTGCCGATCCAAGATCCCACCCCTCCAGCATTTTTTAACGGCGGAGAGCACCAGCCACCGGTGAGCTCTCCGTTGGTTAAGGGCGGTGCCGGTACCAAAGCAGAGGCTGCAGGCAGAAGCGATGAGCTATAGAACACCCAAGGCAAGCAAGGCTCGTTGAGATTGAGCATGGCATCGTCATTCTAGTTCCCCAGCAGTAGCGTATATATATGAACGTACGCCGCTAATGTAACACCCCTCTTTTCGGAGCCAAAAAGAAATAAATTCAAAATGAAATAAATAAATAAGAAAAGCTAAAAAGGAATAAAAAATCACTCCAAATTTAAACTTTTATCCAACCTCTTACCTTCCAATGATTTTCGAAAATAAAATTCACTAAAGTAATTCAAACCTAGATTTGAATTTGAAAATTTTCTAAATACTTAAAGTTGTGCTCAAGTGTTTGCTTTCATATAAAAATATATTAAAAATTTGAAGCTTTTGAATTTACAACAAATAAAATCAAAGTAGGATCAAATCCCAAATTGATTTTATAAAATTTTGAATTTAAATCCGCATCAAAACTTCACCATATGCATTTCTGTGTTTTATTCGATTTGTTTTGAGTGTTTAATCCACTTTTGTTTTTGTTTGAATTTGAAATTCATTCAAATTCAAATTCCAGAAAAAGATTAGCCTTTTTTTCCTTTTTCTTTTCCTTTCGGGCCGAATCTTCCTTTCTTTTCCCTCTCGGCCCAGCCCATCCTCCTTTCCTCTTCTCTTTTTCTGAGAAATTCCGAGTGGGCCGTTTCCCCTCCTCCCGGCCCAGTCCCGCAGCCCAGCTCGCCCGCGCGGCCCGTTACCCCCCCTCCTCTGCCGCTGACGAGCGGCGCCCAGCTGTCAGCTCCGTCTTCCCCACGCGGCGCGCCACCACACCGCCGGCCCCTACCTCCGACCCACCTCCGCCGGAGCCGCCGACCGGTCGCCGCGAAATGCGCCACCGCCTTACTGTTGCGAACCGCCTTTGCGGTCGATAAAGGGCGCCGCGCCCCGCTCCTCTTCCCGTTTTCCTTCCCTCTCTCTCTCTCTCTCTCTCCCTCTCTCCCATCTCCGGCGAGCTTCCCCGATTGCACCGAGGTGCTTTCCCCTTCTCCTTTCCCCCTCACCGAGCTTCCCCACGACGCGTGGCACCTCAAGGCCCTCTCCGTTCGCGCCGCCGCCGTCTGCAGAGGGAGATCGACGGCGAGCCCGAGTCGTCGCCGACCTCACCTCAACGCCGCCACCCTCCCTTCACTTCCCCGCGTAGCCAAGCACGAGGTGAAGATCCCCGCACTCTCCTCTCTCTTCCGCGCCCTGCCTTTTCCCTTCTCCCCACGCCCGCACGATTTTCCGTCGCACACCGGAGCGCCGCCCACCTCCGACGAGCCCGCACCTCCGCTCCGATGCACCCCGTCGTCGATGTGACCCACCCACAGCTCCTCCGTCGGGCGCCAGCTCTCCGCGACGAGGTCCCACCACCCCTAGCCCTTCCGACACGCCGGCGGCGAGCTCTCCGGCCGACTGCCGCAGCGCACCACCCTCGGGTCCACCGTGCACCGAGCCGTGGACCCGGTCCACGACACCGTGCACCCGGTTCACGGGATTTCCAATAGAAAAATAAAACGAAAATCCTGAGAAATTCCCAGTCCTGGACATTTTACAGAGAAGCCCTTAAACTTTTCTGTAATTATGTCTAAAGCCCTATCTTTTTACAGAAAAGACCCTAAACTTTTCTGTAATTATGTTTTAGCCCTCATCTTTTTACACCTAGACCCCCAAACTTTTCCATAATTACATAATGGTCCCTAAAACTTTCTGACCTCACAAATAAGTCCTTAAAACCTTTTTGTAATTACAAAAGAGTCCTTTGTAATTACAAATAATTCCTCTAATCTTTAAATATCCATATCTTTTCAACCATAACTCCGTTTTGAGCGATTCTTGCGCTCACGAATTCGTAAAAACGCGTAGTACATCGTGCTACTACTATTGGAACCCCACATCACACCTAAACATCATCAATGTCCCAAAATCCCCTCTCTCCTATTACATCCCTTTCTATCGGCAATCGTGCGATGTCAAACTCGCATGTCACGATTGTTGCTCACCCAAACCTAACCAATTCTGTGGAGCTAGTCGTCTAGTACTTTCCTCATGACGACATGCATCCCGCTCCATTCTTACACCGCATATTCATTCATTTATCTGCTAACGATAAATCGTTCATGCGGTATTGCTTCCAAACATCGTAACCTTTTATATTCCGAATTCGATTCCGAACTTAGCCTTGACCAATCCTCGTCCAATCAAGCTAAAACCTAACCCTGCCCCAACACCTATTCCGATGTTATCACCAATTCCTTATCAAGCCCTATCGCTTTATCATCTTCTTTTATAAGTAATGTTTTTATTGGGTATTATTTGAATGATTATTTTATCGTTATTCTAATTGCCAATTTGTTCTTAATCTTTGACCTTGTTGATTTCTCTGCAATCACGCATTTATGCCATGCATAATCACGTACACCCACTGCATACACTTTCACCTGCACTCATGCATGTTCTTTTATAGGAATAATATAGAAGCTTGCATATTAGATATGCACGCAATCGCCATCAACCAACCTTGCGCATCTCATCATCTTCACCCTAAAGTAATCAATAAATGGAGAGCATCTGCATAACCCCACACGCTCAAGTTCATCTGTTAGAGAACATAAGAGATTAATAACGTGTCTAGGTGAATATGGCCTTTACAAGGCCAGGTATATCACCTATGACACATAACATGCCCTGCATTAGACATGATGCATCATGCATGTTTCATGCCTCATGATCTTCACTAAAGATTCTCTTGATTCTTAATTGGAGTTTAATTGGATCTTATCTGGTTCTTTTTGATCTTTATCTCCTTTTGCGGTAGTTTGTTTATACGCTTTATCTTTATACGTTAGTTTACGCGAGAAACGAGGAAGATCTAGAAGAACACAAGCTTCAAGGAAGATCTAGAAGAACTCAAGCTTCAAGAAGAATCTAGAAGACACAAGCTCCGAGGAAAGACTTGAAGACATCGACATCGACAAGAGCTCAAAGACCTAGAACTCGAAGATTAGGAAAGCGTTTGTCAGGCAAGCTCTACATCTCCTTGATCATGATTGAACCTATTGCTTTCGCATCGCACCTATAGAGCCTGTTCTAGTAATATGCATTGCTTGTTATTTTACTACTTGGGTAGTTATGACCTACTTGCTTGCTGGTATAATGCCGCTATATAGGCATAAATACCAGAATCCTTGATTACCCTTGTTTACCCCTCTCCTTGATAACCCCAGGACAGTTCCATCATTTCTATGATGGTACAATCTCCTTGCTAATAGAAATGCTTAGGACTCCTCGCAATGTTTCTACATTGCCACACCTCTCACACACTTGTTTTCGAAAATGTGTTAAAAGAGTTTGGTGGTGTGAGTAAATACTTGGGAATGGGAGTAGCACAACCGTGTTAGGTGATGATGATGGAGCTGGAGATGGGAATGGGTTGGACTGCGGGCAAGACCACTGATGAGGTGATGTGGATAGTGTGATAGCCCACCAGTGTGGGATATGGTGCTTGCCCGGCCACATAAGGACCGGTTCTCTTGACCGTAAACCTAATGATTCCCGTACAACCACGGAACCCGTTATGGGCGGGACTTATCCTACCTTCTTGAGAACACTTGTAACACCACCGGAGGCTGGAAGAAGCAACGGAAGCTCAGGAGAAGACCGGGAAACGTACCCGTGGTCCGGTCGCGGAACCCATTGTCGGTCTTTGGGAAAGCCGCCTGTCCTTGTTGGTACTCGGATCCTGCAACTCATTGCGGGAGCACGAACGCACCTGTCACAGGTGTGTTGTGCCATAGTGTGACACTTCGTTGTCACAGGCCCCTGAGTGTGATTCCGTGGTGGTTTTGCAAAGTACTCAGAGAAGATGGACTAAGCGTTATGTCACTCTCCGTACAAGAGTGCATAGCCCGTGGGGAAAGCTGTACAACCTCTGCAGAGGATAACAATTCATCCGGATGGACGTTGCCACGGCATATGGCACATTATGGTTATGCGCTTTTGAGATTAGCCACCTCTTTCTATTCTTGGCGTGTGAGTGGGTTGTAGTCAACCCGTGTTTTGGAAGTGTGGCATGGATGCCGGGTCGGTACGATCCTTGTGATCAGAAGGCCCAATTAAAATTTGGGAACTGGCGGGAAGGTATATACTCCCCCAGGGCCACCCAACTAAAATATTGACAATAAAATCTCCTGTTTTTATCTCTAAATCCTTGGCTGCTTTAGTGAACCCTGCATAAAAACGGATTTCTGCAAAGGAACCTTACAGCCCTCTCCTTGCTAAGACCAATTATGCATCTATATTATACCCTTGTGTAGCGTAGGGCTTGCTGAGTACCTTATGTACTCACTGGCTTGCATTTGTGGTTTTAGTCAGAGGAGCCTTCGTAGGAAAACGACGACGGTTTGGTTTTCGTGCCTGCACCTCAAGTCTGCTTGTGGACTTGGGCCGAGTTTCCGCTGATTGTCTGCTTCACCATTAGTCGGTCGGACGGACTTGGATAGTTCTGTATCCTTGTCGAACCGCCACTAAAGGTGTTATCTCAGGTATTATATCTATTTACCTATACGAAGTATGCTTTTGATTACCATATCTGTGTTCTTGTGCGTATCAGCTACTGATCCAGGGACTGATACGTGATGCACAACATGCTCCAGAAATTGGGGTATGACAGAGTGGTATCAGAGCAATGCTTGACTGTAGGACGAAAACCTAGGATTAGACGCGCTCGAAAAGACTATTTTCAAAACTAATTGCAAAATTCTCCATAGAACCTCCCCCTTTCACTATTTAAAGACCCCTTGCTTCCTTGATCTCGAGAAGAAGAGCTCCACCCAAGAAGTGTCCGTGTGCAGAAGTTTTTCAACTCGATGGACAATCAGAACCACGTGACCGTAAAAGTGGACAACCAAGCGTATCAGGTTTACCGCATGCCCGATATGGTTCCTAAACCAAGGAGCAATAGCAATGCTGCTAAGGGTACTAGATCAGAGAGAACATGTTTTCGTTGCCGCAATCCCGGACATAAGATTGCCAACTGCCCCTACTACGAACCTGTCGATGAAGCCAAATCCACAGAGACTAATATGAAGAATGAAGTACCTCATGCCCCAGTACCATCTATAAAAGTTCAATCTGAAGTACCAGAAAAGCATCAAGAGCAAGAAGCTCGAAATGATATGGATGATACGTACCCGAAGTCACCTTCTGGTGTCACAAGTATCCTTGAAAGGATGAATACTCTGGAAGAGTCTCTGAAAAGGTCAGAAAAGAAGTCATCAACCTTACAAAAACCCTCCAGCCCCTGAACCATAGAGTCAAACACAACCAGAAAAGGAAGAACAATAGTCAAGCATGTGGACAAGCCACATTTGGAAGGTTAAAGAAGCCAAGAAACAAAGTGGGTCATGTCTTTCACCAGCTGCACAACGCGCATCAAGGCTCAAGTGGTGCAAACCCTGCCACCCAAGGTCAACCAAAGGGTAGCACAAACAAGTCGGACATGTTTTGCTTGCCATAAGCGTGGACATCTCATAGCAGATTGCCCCGAATTCCCCGGACACAAGGAGTAGTGACAATAATGTTAAGAAGTGTCATCTCGGAAATCTATAATGTACTTGAGATATGGTTCTGTATGTGGACAATAGGAAGTAATGATGCCTTGAGTAAGAATGGAATACGAGTTCAGAAAATCAACCTTTGGGATGCAATGATCATGAGTACAAGTGCCTGGTTAATGCTAAGCATCAAGTTAATGAAGCCCCTTTTTAACGCAAGGATGCGGAGAACAGTTTTCCTTCATCCGACCAAGTCATATGACCATCTCGTTTCTTTTGGTCAAAACGGACTATTGGTCGAGTTCTGAGAACAATCAAGAATCGATAGTATATCCACCCTTAAAACCTTAAACCTCGTTTGTAGTAGCACGCCTACACATGAGCCCCACAACAAATAAATCGCATTGTTTGTGTGATTCGATGCTTTGGTCGATCCTTGACTCTTTGTTTCTATGAGTGTGTGCTCTCAATAAAAACTAAACACCGTAACAACAATAAGAGCAGTTCAATAGCAGAATCGCAGCCTAACAACCGCCTAAGACCAAAACCTTCCCTAACCCTTGACCCCTGCCGGTGAAACCAGGATGCCGCCAAAGAGGACAAAAGCACCTGAAGATCATGACATCGTTGGACGAGCCATAAGAGATAGAACTAACAAGAGAAAGAGACCAACAAGTCCACAAACGTCGCAAACAGAACAACAGAAGACTCACCGCAGCCCATAATCAGGGATCAGAGACAGCCTCATCACAATGAAGAAGAAATGAACCAAGACATGAATAATAATGGCAGACAGAGTAGTAATGAGACTCCTGAAGCACCACAGGTCAACCTCGCAGAAGTAATGGTCAAACAGACCAACTCTTGGAGGCGATTGCTCGAGAACAATACAGCAGTAATGGAATCAATCTAAGATAACAGAATTTCTGAAGCTCAGACCTCCTGTCTATGACAGCACTGAGGAAGATCCCTTAGCTGCTGACGATTGGCTTAAAAGTATTACCAAGAAGCTAGATTTAGTCACAGCCAATGACCGAGAAAGGGTAGTGTTGTCCACCCACCAACTAGTTGGAGTTGCTGCGGAATGGTGGGATAATTTCAAGGAAACAGTCACAGAGCAAGATGGTATTACGTGGGATGAATTCCAGAAAGCCTTTCGTGAATACCACATCCCACAGGAATCATGGACATAAAGGCCGATGAATTCCGTGCTCTCAAGCAAGGATCAATGACAGTGAATGAATACATTCGAAAGTTTATGAAGTTGGCCCGGTATGCACCCGATGAAGTCAACACCGATAAGAAGAAGCAAGACCGTTTCAGAAAAGGACTAAACCATAACCTGAGGGTATTTTTTAGTCGCACACATCTATGAGGATTTCAACACCCTCATGAATAAAGCTATTCTGCTCGAAGGGCATTGATAGACCAAGAAACGACAAAGGTCATGAGACCCAGTCATGGAACCGAAAGAGAAACGTGAAGTACAATGGATGGGAACCTCCACAGAAACAGATCAGGATCAAAAGAAAAGAAGAAGAATAAAAAGAAGAAGAAGAGCAAGCGACGTGTGAAACCTTCTGGTTCTATAAGGCAACCTCAGGAAAGAAGGTAAAAAGGACAAATCGAAAGTGTTACCTCTGCCGAATTCGTGGACACATGGCAGCAGATTGCCCTGAAGCTATTTACACATGGAGACCAACAGTGGCAATCTCGTTGAAGCGCAAATCTTTAGTACTCTGAGTTAGACCCTTGAGAATTGAAGAACTCTATGGATGAGACCTGTAATATAAGCAAACCTTTGTACCCTATGTGTGGAATATCAATAAGGATTCATATCAAGAGTTGTTTTGCACAAAATATGGTTTGTTGTTTCAATCAAGAACAAACTCCAAGCTACGTCAAATGGAGATGCTTTTACCTCCAAAGTTAAGTAAGAATCTTAACAAAGCATCTACGAGGATAAATTGGAAATAAAGGCATTTGGATAAGACAAACTTATGGAATAATAAGAAAAGCCTTAATACTTTGGATAAGTTAAACAGGGAAAGAAATCAACCGTAACCTTCTACACCCATGTTCAAATTCTTTTAAGTGGGGTAGTACCCCACAAGCAGCCCTGACAAAAGAGTCATCGCCCCGTCGATCTACAACACCGAAGAACACGAAGATAAAAGAGAATCTGCTATCAAAAACTCTCAACGTCAAGAAGCAAAACAGCGCCAGTTCTGAAGGTTACCACCATCAAGCGAGAAAGCGCAAGACAAGTCAACGTCACCCAGAAGACTTTTCAAATCTCGAGGACGAGATTTCTTTAAGTGGGGTAGATCTGTAACCCCCCTCTTTCGGAGCCAAAAAGAAATAAATTCAAAATGAAATAAATAAATAAGAAAAGCTAAAAGGAATAAAAAAATCACTCCAAATTTAAACTTTTATCCAACCTCTACCTTCCAATGATTTCGAAAATAAAATTCACTAAAGTAATTCAAACCTAGATTTGAATTTGAAAATTTTCTAATACTTAAAGTTGTGCTCAAGTGTTTGCTTTCATATAACAATATATTAAAAATTTGAAGCTTTTGAATTTACAACAAATTAAAATCAAAGTAGGATCAAATCCCAAATTGATTTATAAAATTTTGAATTTAAATCCGCATCACAAAACTTCACCATAAGCATTTCTGTGTTTTATTCGATTTGTTTTGAGTGTTTAATCCACTTGTGTTTTTGTTTGAATTTGAAATTCATTCAAATTCAAATTCCAGAAAAAGATTAGCCCTTTTTTTTCCTTTTTCTTTTCCTTTCGGGCCGAATCTTCCTTTCTTTTTTTCCCTCTCGGCCCAGCCCATCCTCCTTTCCTCTTCTCTTTTTCTGAGAAATTCCGAGTGGGGCCGTTTCCCCTCCTCCGGCCAGTCCGCAGCCCAGCTCGCCCGCGCGGCCCGTTACCCCCCCTCCTCTGCCGCTGACGAGCGGCGCCCAGCTGTCAGCTCCGTCTTCCCACGCGGCGCCCCCCACACCGCCGGCCCCTACCTCCGACCCACCTCCGCCGGAGCGCCGACCGGTCACCGCGAATGCGCCACCGCCTTACTGTTGCGAACCGCCTTTGCGTCGATAAAGGGAGCCGCGCCCCGCTCCTCTTCCCGTTTTCCTCCCGCTCTCTCTCTTCTCTCTCCTCTCCCTCTCTCCCCATCTCCGGCGAGCTTCCCCGGATCGCACCGAGGTGCTTTCCCCCTCTCCTTTCCCCCTCCCGAGCTTCCCCACGACGCGTGGCACCTCAAGGCCCTCTCCGTTCGCGCCGCCGCCGTCTGCAGAGGGAGATCGACGGCGAGCCCGAGTCGTCGCCGACCTCACCTCAACGCCGCCACCCTCCCTTCACTTCCCCGCGTAGCCAAGCACGAGGTGAAGATCCCCGCACTCTCCTCTCTCTTCCGCGCCCTGCCTTTTCCCTTCTCCCCACGCCCGCACGATTTTCCGTCGCACACCGGAGCGCCGCCCACCTCCGACGAGCCCGCACCTCCGCTCCGATGCACCCCGTCGTCGATGTGACCCACCCACAGCTCCTCCGTCGGGCGCCAGCTCTCCGCGACGAGGTCCCACCACCCCTAGCCCTTCCGACACGCCGGCGGCGAGCTCTCCGGCCGACTGCCGCAGCGCACCACCCTCGGGTCCACCGTGCACCGAGCCGTGGACCCGGTCCACGACACCGTGCACCCGGTTCACGGGATTTCCAATAGAAAAATAAAACGAAAATCCTGAGAAATTCCCAGTCCTGGACATTTTACAGAGAAGCCCTTAAACTTTCTGTAATTATGTCTAAAGCCCTATCTTTTTACAGAAAAGACCCTAAACTTTTCTGTAATTATGTTTTAGCCCTCATCTTTTTACACCTAGACCCCCAAACTTTTCCATAATTACATAATGGTCCCTAAAACTTTCTGACCTCACAAATAAGTCCTTAAAACCTTTTTGTAATTACAAAAGAGTCCTTTGTAATTACAAATAATTCCTCTAATCTTTAATATCCATATCTTTTCAACCATAACTCCGTTTTGAGCGATTCTTGCGCTCACGAATTCGTAAAAACGCGTAGTACGTGCTACTACTATTGGAACCCCACATCACACCTAAACATCATCAATGTCCCAAAATCCCCTCTCTCCTATTACATCCCTTTCTATCGGCAATCGTGCGATGTCAAACTCGCATGTCACGATTGTTGCTCACCCAAACCTAACCAATTCTGTGGAGCTAGTCGTCTAGTACTTTCCTCATGACGACATGCATCCCGCTCCATTCTTACACCGCATATTCATTCATTTATCTGCTAACGATAAATCGTTCATGCGGTATTGCTTCCAAACATCGTAACCTTTTATATTCCGAATTCGATTCCGAACTTAGCCTTGACCAATCCTCGTCCAATCAAGCTAAAACCTAACCCTGCCCCAACACCTATTCCGATGTTATCACCAATTCCTTATCAAGCCCTATCGCTT
>RWGY01000741.1:0-122462 GCA_007726485.1 Eragrostis curvula | reverse complement strand
TCGGCGGCGCGTCCCCAGTCCCACTTTGTTCGGGGGTTTGGTGGACGGAACTTTCGGGTTGTGCCCGCGGCTTGCTTGGCGTGCGGTAGGAAACGCTGGATTCCCGCCGCCGTGCAGCAGAGCTTTGCTCGCGCTCGGCCTGCTGCACCGCCGCCAAGTCCAGGAGGTCCTTGAGCTCCCCCTGGATTCTTCGCTGGTCCTCGTTGGACGGTTGCGGGAGCGCGCGCAAAAGTGTCGCAGCCGCGGCGACATTCTGGCTGGGCCTGGTGTATCTGGGCACGAGGTTGCCCGCCTCGGCCAGAATCTGCTGCCGGGCTTCGCGCCCATGGGCACGCACACGTTCGCGCTGGGCCTGGCGCTGCGCCACCTCGCGTTCGAGCCGCTCGCGCTCCTCCTTGAGCCGCCGCTCGGCTTCTGCGAGCTCGTGTTGGCGTCGGAGCAGACGCTCCAGGTCGTCGCCCTCCCGGCGTTCGACGCTCGCCGGAGGGGTTTCTTGCTGCGCCTCTGTCACAAGCAGGGGCGCGGCTTCTGCGGCCGCTCTGGCGTCCGCCGTTGTCGCGGCCGCTGCAAGGTCTGGCTGCGCGGCCACGTCGTCAACGTTGCGGCGACTACCTCCGCCGGCTTCCACCATCATGCACTCGCGCGAAGGATGGTGACTGCCGGCGTCGGAGTCGTAGTCGAGGAGGTCATCCTCGTCGCTGTCGTAGTCGTACTCCGCCATACCCACGAGCTCCGCGCCCGCGGGCATGGCGAGGGTGAGGGCCCGTTGTGGGGGGGCCGGCGCCTCGACGCGCGAAAGCCCCCCGTCCCGGACCACGATGAACTCCAGGCTCCCGAAGTACACGAGAGCACCCGGAGCCCAATCGATGTCGTGGCTCGCCATCAACTGAAGATGTCAAACGCGCTGAGGTCCCCTACCTGGCGCGCCAACTGTCGGTGTTAAGAAATCGGCCGACAAGTAAATTTGTAACTACGGCGCCTAACAATCTTCTATGATGACGAGGGTTTTGCGAGAGAGGCAAGGTTTATACTGGTTCAGGCAATCGATGCCCTACGTCCAGTTCATGGGTAGTTCGTGTTTCGACTTGCAGAGGGGAGCTACAAGTGTTGGCGAGGGAGGAGAAAGACTCCAAGCCTCTTCCTGTGTATCTCTATGTCTGTGTGCGTTGTATATCTGGATCCCCTCTCCTCATGCACCAAGCTCTCCTTTTATAATCAAGGAGTGAGCTGGTTTACAAATGAGAACCGGGTTTCCAGTTGTGGACAGCGCGGCTACGCGCCGCACTAGTCTGATCCCTATCCGCTACTGTGGCTCTAGTCAGGCGGCGTCCTGTCAGCCTGGTCGCCGGGCAGGTGGTCGAGATGTCAACCCAGACTGTCGCGACCGTCTTGTCGCCGGTCCGGTCTTCGTCCCTGTTCAGGGTGATGATGATGCCGTAGCCATCCCGCTGCTGTACTCGAGGTGTCAGGCGGCGCTGTGAGATGGGACGGATGTCACTGTGCAGGTCAGATCGCGTGCCTGCAAGTAGATGAGTTGCTGGGTAGAGTTAAGGCTCCCCAGCTACTCGTCGTAAATGCCTGTCCTCCTTGCCAGAGGGAAATCTTCTCGACGAAGTCTCCCAACTCGGGGTCGGGCGAAGCGCGGCTTGTGGGCCCGCCCGACTGGGAGTCGGGCGAGGCGGAGTTCGGGGCCCGCCCGACTGGGGGTCGGGCGAGGCGGAGTCTGTGGACCCCACCCGACTCGGGGTCGGGCGGGGCGGAAGTCGTGGGCCCCGGCCGACTCGGGGTCGGACGAGGCGGAACTTGTATGTGCCCTCGGGGTCGGCCGTGGGCCCCTCGAGCGCTCTGTTGTCGTGTGCCTGTTCCTGTGGGCCCTACACAATTAAGCTGAGACGGTTAGCAGAATTAAGCATCCTAGATCAGGATACCCTGATTTGGGTATCCGTCAATGTGTGAGCATGGTAAGGTCTCTAAACTAAGACCAAAACTTGTTTGCCGCAGTGATGATTATTAGTGCTGTTCATGCTTCTATATATTGTCAATCTTTGGTTAAGGATTTTGTAATATGTAGGTTTGTATGGTCCAGTTGCAACCATACAATTTTCAATTTTAGGTATAAAATCAGTGTGACATCCCGGCCCATTTGAGATTAGGCTTTAGTGGCTCATATGCATTAGTGTGTATGAGAGGGTGAGATTTAGTCTCACCTTGCTAGTCTAGTGGAGGGAAGGCCAATATATAAGCCTATGTTGTTCACCATCCATCACATTGGGTTAACCTTTTTACGCGAAGCGAGGCCAAAAACATAAAAGGTTGATAGGTTAGAGTGGAGTCCGCACAAAATATGAGCGGGCCCAACCTGGTGGCAGCTTGGAATGTTACAAATGGTATCAGAGACGACCCTCGCGGTGGGCGTGTGAGCCAGGGGTACAAACATTTGGCGCATGGCACGTGTGGACCCCGTGAGTGGGACACGGCATGGCATATGGGCTGACACTGGACACAGACGTGTGCCAAGAAGGGAGCATTCCTGGTCCTTTTGAGGGGGGGGGGGTTGTGACATCCCGACTCTTTTGAGATTAAGCCTTAGTGGCCCATGTGCACTAGTGTGTATAAGGAGGTGGGATTTTAGTCCTACCTTACTAGTCTAGTGGGGGAAAGCCAACATATAAGCCTAGGTTGTCTACCATCTATCACTTTATGTTAACCTTTTTACGCGAAACGAGACCGAAAACATAAAAAGTTTGTGGGTTAAAGTAGAGTCCAACAAAATATGAGCGGGTCTGGTCAGCGTGATGTTTTGTTACATGACCATAACAGAGTGGGTTCACCGAGAAGCAAGAAGACCATCAGTTGATTCATCGTTGGGGATCATTGTGTGAAGCTACGTGATTAAAGCCTATGATGTCCGGCTGCTTAATAATGTGTTATTGCCTGCATTTGCGTAAACCCTTTTCGGCAAAACGACTTAGACTGGTGTCACGCGATAAGCAGGGGTTCACATGGCATGTGCTCCCTGAGTATACAAGTTCAGTTTTTTTTTTTTTTTTCCTTTTCAAAAGAACAAGAAGGAAACATGGCCTATACAGGTTCAGTTTTGAGGTTCAGTTCGAAGAGGCTTAGCTACGAGTACAAATTCACTGATGTACAGTTTGTTTTTTTTTTCGGGCGAAAACCACTGACGTACTGTAAAAGCGACCTTTTTAGCTACGTATTTGAAATATGCGAGGGGCACGCCTGCATACTGTGCCAGAATTGTGAGAAGACAATTCAAATATTTGCCTTTTCTATTTTCAAACTGGGGGCCTGAAACTGAGACCACGGCCTGGCCCGCCAATGGGCCCAACCAGCACTCACCCATTGAACTGAACTCTGAACTGGTGAATGGGGAAATAAGAAAACAAAAATACTGTACTCTGAAGCGAGATTCGTCTCCAACCTGAAGTCTCTCTATCTGAAATCCGATGATCCAGTTGGCCAAGCCGATTCCCCTAGCGCCATGCTCTTCCTTCCTTGATCGCTATCGTCCCCAATGGTTGACTGGTTCGTGGACGTGGTGAGCCAGTGAGCCGTCATGAGTGTGCCGCGGCGCGGCGTGCCACCGTCCCGGAGGACCGGTGCCACCGGAGCAGGCGCATCGCATCCCAGCATCTGGCTTACTCGACCACGCCATCCGGAGGTCTGTGCGTTCTTCCTTTGCCGTTTCCTGAATACGTATGCGTATGAAGGTCGTTTTGGCATTGGTCTGCATGCACGCGGTGTGTTCGTGCAAATGTCTCTGAAAGTAGCAATCCTTCAGGTTATTGCTATGCTCGTACGCGACAAACCAAATCACAACCCACCACCACAGTTCTACATCCCTACCTTGTCTGATGTCAACACATGGTTTGGTTTCCACCATTCCACTCGGTTGAGCTAGCTTAATAGGAAACAGAGGGGAGGGAGGCCCCTTTATTACTCAGAGTCTTGTACAATTTATAGGACCAATAGGACAATCCCATCGTCTCATCATTATGATGCATCAGTGAGTGTACAGATACAGACTGAAGACAAGAAGCCAGACATAGGATCAGAATTGAAGTATAGCAGGAATTAACTATGTCTATGTGTACTCATCACTCACGCCCTTTTCCTCCACTAACCTCGAGGAATGCACGCTTGATAGTGGCTATTGCAGAAGAAACTTGAGCCATTCCTGGTCGCTCTCGTGGTGATTCCGTGGAGCACATGAGGCCCAACTTTACCATCGGGAGGACGCAACTCTGCATCATTTCTGAATTTCCACCGTCCAGATCATTTTTTAAGAAATTTGGCTCTAAAGTCGCAGCTACTTCATGGGGAAATTTGGTAGCCACGTGTTTGTGGAGGCTCAAGCCATCCTTGAGTTTCTCATCAGTCGGGCACTTCCCAGTAAATATCTCTAACAGAAGCACTCCGTAGCTATATACATCACCCTTGGTTGAGATTTGTCCACCCATGCCATACTCTGCATTTAAATTTGAAAACACAGAACGTGTAAAATAACGGAAGAAGAACCCCGATGTAACCTACTACTAAAAAGTTAGAAAAAATATGCCAAGAAAACAATAGAGGTTTATAATTTCTATCACCTGGGGCAATATATCCAATTGATCCTTTTAGGTCGGCCAAACTTGTAGAATTAGCAGGCGCTGGAGTTGATGTAGCACACATAAATCTTGCCAGCCCAAAGTCACTGACATATGCAGTCATTTCAAGATCCAAAAGAACATTGCTTGGCTTTAGGTCACAATGTATTACTGGAGTTGCACACTGGTTGTGGAGATAATCTAAAGCATGTGCAATGTCCAGAGCTATGTTAATCCTTTCACCCAAATTTAGGATCCTTTGCTTTTCGCACCCATGGTCCTCTGGATGTAGCCACCTTTCAAGGCTCCCATTAGGCATATACCGAAATATAAGTGCTTTAAAATCTGACCCAGTAGGATCAACCGTAGAGCATAAAGTTATAACTTTGACAAGATTCCGATGGCGAGTATTTCTTAATGCCTTGCACTCTGCTATGAAGCTTGTTGGAGCTCCATACCTGTTGAGATTGAAAACCTTAATAGCAACCGGATCATCCTCAAACGGAAAAATGCCCGTGTAAACAGCTCCAAAGGATCCCAAGCCAACCAAATTTACAGGAGAGAACCCATTTGTAGCCTTTGCAACATCTTCGTACGTTATTTTCTCCACATCCGAATTGGACTGCTGTGAACTTAGTTCTTCTTTCCTTCTCCTGACAAGAATGATAATGAAGCATATACAAAAAACTACAAGAGCTGCTACTGCAATTGGGATCACTATCTTCAAAACAATGGACTTATTTTTTCCTTTTGATGCCAACTCTGGGCAAAGGGGCAGGGTTGTGTCAGGATCATTTGCACATAACCTTTGGTTTCCATTCAAGGCTATCCTACTGGAATTACTGAAGATACCACCTGATGGCACTGGCCCTTCAAAGTCGTTGAATGAAAGATTTAGAGCCTGCAAAGAACTCAGGGTGGTGAGGAACTCAGGAATTTTTCCTGACAACTTATTCCGGGAGAGATCCATTTCCTTGATGCTTTTTAAGTTCACGAGCGATTGTGGAATAGTTCCAGTAAGAAGATTCTCTTCCATGTGAAGAACTTCCAAAAGCACGCACTTTCCTAGGGTGGATGGAATATCACCAGTCAATCGATTGTTAGAAATTTGAATACTTCCAAGATTGATGAGGTTGCCAATATCCATTGATATGGGTCCAGAAAATAAATTGTGTGACAAGTCCAAGCTTTTGGAAAGTGAAGAAATTTTGAAGATTTCATTTGGTATGCTTCCATCAAATGAATTGTGAGATAGGTTCAGCTTCTCTAACTGTCTCCATTGGCCTAAACCAGCAGGTATAGTCCCACTGAAGTTGTTCCCATCTAAATAAAACTCAGTTAATTGGACAAGATTGCCAATAGATTCTGGAACACGGCCAGAGAGGTTATTTTGTGCAAAGCTTAGAACCAATAAGTTGCTCAGATTCCCGATGGTTGACGGAATTGTGCCAGTGAACATGTTCAGATCCATATACAGCACTGTAAGGCTCTTGAGGTTTCCTATCTCCGCTGGAATTGTTCCAGTGAATTTGTTCTGTTTGAGCCATAACCACTCGAGCTGTGAAGGAAGGTTACCAATAGAACTTGGCAAACTTCCTCGCATACCATTCCCATCCAGGAATAGTTTTTGCAGCCGAGTGCAGTTTGCAAGGGATGAGAGGAATCTCCAGTCACCAGCTTCAAGCTGGTTGTATGCAAGATCAAGCTCCCGCAGGTTCGGCAAGGACCCAAAGGACGGCACTGACCCAGTGAGTCCAGTGTTAAGAAGATAAAGCATTTCAAGCTTGGATGCATTGACAATAGAAGCCGGAATCGGCCCAATCAGTCGTGTTGTTGATAGGATCAAGCTCCGAAGGTTTGGAAGCCTGTAGCCAATGTCTGGCGGCAGCTGTGCGGTTAGTGAGTTATTGGCCATTTCAATAAATGTCAAGGATGACATGTTGAAAACTGACCGGGGAACTTGTCCAGACAAGTTGTTCATTGTGAGAATCAACATCTGCAGAGAAGGTATGTTACTTAGGCTCTCTGGGATCCTCCCCACCAAGTTATTTACCGCAAGGGACAAATGAGTCAGGGAGGAAAGGTTGCCCAGTGAGACGGGTATCTCACCTGTAAGTCTATTCTGGGCTAGAGTAAGTATTTTAATAGGTGCAGCAGTTGCTGTAACAGGTGGTATGGAACCCACTAAGTTGTTACTGTGGAGGTAAATGGTAGTTAGAGTGGAGGTATTGAAGAGTGATGAAGGAATCTCTCCAGTAAGGCTATTCTGCATGAGCCTAAGCACTTGCAGTGATGAACTATTTGCCAAGAACTCTGGTATTCCTCCTGTTAACTGATTGGCTCCAAGGTCTACATAGACAAGTGATGGGCTGCTGCCCAATAATGACGGTATGTTGCCAGTGAGGGCATTGTTGGAGAGGTTTAATGTTTCCAGCTGACGAAGCAGGCCAAACCCACTGGGAATGCTTCCTTGCAACTTATTGCTGCTGAGTACAACTTGCTGGAGATTAATGCATTGGGTTAAGTTTGGTGGGATCTCACCTTGGAGGGAGTTTTTCCGTAAGCCAATGACCTGGAGACGGGTGCAGGAAGACAGCTCAGCTGGAATGCGGCCATCGAGAAAGTTGATGCTCAAGTTGAGGTAGATGATTTGTCTCAGGTGTCCGAGATCTGTTGGGATGCTTCCACGGAAGCCATTGTTTGACAGGTCAAGGCTTGTAATGGAGCTCAGGTTTCCTATACAAGGTGGTATTGAGCCACCGATGCCTAGAGAGCTGAGATTTAGTGCGGTGACCCGAAGTGGGGTCTGTGCACTGCATGAAACTCCATTCCAGTTGCAGAAGTTCAAGGATGTGTTGCTCCACGAGGTTAAAGCTCCAGTTGGATCAGAGATTTGAGACTTGAAGCAGAAGAGGGCTTCTCGATCAGTATCAGTGTCGTCACTGGTCACTAACAAGAAGGAACATGAGAAGATGAGGAAAGCCAGAAGTGGAATCAGATTTGTACAGGATGCACCTAAGCGGATCATCTTGCTCTAGGTTCTGGTCAATACTAAAGCGCAGTTGTGCTTAAGAGAGGGTAAACATCACCTTATATATATTTGCGCCTACTCCCACTAGTTTAAAAAACAAGTTCTCTTTCTAACTGTAGAAATGATGTGGACGTGCTCATCTTTGTTCTGATATCGGACCAGAATTATGATGTCCTTGATTGTTACTTTCCTCATTATCTGTATATCATTTTCTGATTGCCACAACCAAATATGCTGTCCATGATGGAATACTGAATCAGGAGATTATAACTGGAAATGTATGGATTTTAGATTGGAGAATGGTGCCTAGGTTTTGATGTATTATATAACCAGATATAACCGACTGACGTGTTCCTTCGAACATTCCACACTCTTTCTTCTAAAAGCACAAGTCACTGATATACGATCATTTGACACTGATGAACAAAAGAGCTGGACATACTGAATATTATAATGACTTTAGTTGCATAATTAGCATGCGTGAAATGACTGCGAATACAGGTCTGATTATATTATTGAGTTGAATGGATGATGCGCAGTAGTAAAGTCTAAAACAACAGCTCCCATTGTTGACTTGATCTTCTCCGTATCTACTGTTTTACTTATTACTTGTCTTACTAGCATGCACAAGCATTTGACTTTTAATGTTACGTTGTAGGTGGGATCAACTTTTTGGACCCTACTTTGTTTATTTATAGCTAAGATTCATGTTATTTGTGCAGGTATCTCAGAAAGGGATTAAAATGTTGGTACAGCTCTTGTTTAGTTCTCATATTTATCTCCATGAATTATCATCCAGATATTTCTGTTGTCTATTGAGATTCTTTTCGGAGACTCGGTTCACATTGGCCTCCTAACTCCTGTCTCCAGCGCAAGTACCAAGGACAAAAGTCCGAGCAATATATATGACTGACTCTGCCTGGAAATGAACCAATGATCACAACAAAGAGTCGTGTAGCCAGTGTGAGTGATAACTTGACATAAAACTTTTTTAGCTTATTTTCTTCCAAATGTTCCACATCTTGCAATAGCTTTTTGAAGACAGCAAACTTTTATTCTGTGATGTTATTAAATCTTTCTTACATGAATACTAATTAATACTTTTCTACCTTAGACTTCTATTTGTCATTGCTCACTGTCTCATGGAGATAGTAGTAATGGGATAAAGATCTTCTTTCTGACGTCTGTACAGCTGGATTAGAACCAGATAATGAAGGAAATGTATATTCCAGATAGCAATGAGCTATGACTACTGACTGGTATGGTAATGACTTACAAGTCGGTCAGCATGCTATGAAATAAGAATATAAGATCGTTTACTTGCGATATCAACCGCGTCAGAAACTAGATAAGATTTGATATCTTGTGAGATTAAGAGGGTAAGCAACAAAAAACTGCTGCATCTGCTGTTGACTTGACCATGTGAGGAATCTAAATACATGTAGGACTGACGAAATTCGGAATTCGAAATGATGTGACTGTTATGAACGAACCAAACTACGCAAGTGAGTATCCACAGTGGTAGAACCTCAGAACATGAAAGGGTGTAGACTAAGTTGATGCAAACCTCTTGCTGATTCTGGAATTTATTATAACGTAGGATATGGGGTGAGGCTGTACTGATAGATGCCATGGTAGCAGTCGTTGAGGCAGTCCATGTCTGATAACATAAAACAGTGACAACGCT
The DNA here is from genome assembly GCA_007726485.1 of Eragrostis curvula. Lineage (NCBI taxonomy): Eukaryota > Viridiplantae > Streptophyta > Magnoliopsida > Poales > Poaceae > Eragrostis > Eragrostis curvula. Next base: position 113,137 of record RWGY01000741.1, on the reverse strand, counting down.
GTGCTATGTAACTTAAGTATAGGCATGTGCTAACTTATCTTACATTTAGTATCTGTTCATTGCTGTAGGCCTATAAATTTTGGGTCAAGCAAACATTATCCTGACGGTAAAAAAAAGGAATTGATGTTAACTTCTTTGTTTCTGCGGTCAAAACTATTTAGTCAACTCTAACAAACTCTCATAGTGTTGTGTGTAGCTTGTCTACCAAGCTATTGTAACCTAATGTTAGTTGAGATGCTGGTTCACCTACTGACCTAGTTGAATAGCAGAAAAATTATGCTTTTAGATTGGAGTGTTCCCACTGGATAGTTTGACTTAAAAGATGTACCCTAAACCGTACCTGCACTTCGTTGAGTTTTTCTTGAGGAACATGCACTTTTGTTAAGTTTTTAGCTCTGGCCACGTACTTTGTGGATAGCAATGTCACAAAGATGTCTGACTATTTTTCTTTTGAGATGACGAAAACACTTTTGTATAAAATGAGTCTGGTGATGACTTTCAACTCAACAATTAGGATACGAGTAAGTTGGATTGGTAGATACAATATATTAAAACAATAGCTTCCTTGTTGACCAGACATACTTCCCTGTCACCTCTTGCACCATCATACACGCAATCAAACTTTTAGCCTTGCATCATTGGGTAAACAAATTTTAAATTCCTTGAACTTTATGAAATCATTCATCTAAGTATTTATACTTACAAAGTTGTACTTCAAATTATTATTTGGTAAATTGTTCGTCTACTTGCACTTGTATTCAAATATGATGGTGTTAGTTCTCAACAAGTATTTTTTAGTCACCGTGACATTACATGAATATCAGCTATCTAGCAACAAGCGTATATGCAGCAAAGTATATCTCTACGCACTATGTTTGGTAAAGTCCGCCACTTAAGCAATTCGTTTGGAGAGATGTACAAGCTAGGAAGCTATGGCTCTTCGCTCCATCTCTGTGTTTTCATGATCAGCCACTATTGGATCAGCCACTTCAGAAGCAAGAAAATCTTATTCTTTATCTGACACCAAATTTACCTGTTTCACCTTTTGAATAGGCAAGGATTTTTTTCTCGAACACGCAGGAGAGCTGCGTATCATTGCATTAAGAAGAAGAGAATAGGCAAGGAATAATCAGTGAATCAAAATCATGGAAGCTGCTTGGCTTTGCAACTTGATACAAGCTTTGCAAGTACTACTCTCCGTCTCGTTGAAACTTAATTATGAAATCCTCAGTCCCCGCAATGAAAGCAGCTTTGGCTCTTTGACGTGTATGTATGCTTGCATTGGCTCTCTGAAATCCTCTTAATTTCCTATTATATATATAACACACGTCGTCTAGATATGTCTTTTACATTTGAATTGTGGCATTCTCTGGGCAATCCATGGCACAGTTTTCATCAAAAAAATTTGTCCGTCATTATAAATATTCCTGAAATAACCTGCACACTGGTTTTTTATTCACGGGTCAGAACTCTTACTTGTCTGAGGGCCAAAAGAATGGAAGAAAGGCTTGGGGATAGACTAAACAGAAATTGAGGTTTTGAAAAGAAGAGTGATTGCTAACAAAGAACAACAGCTCCCGTGTGACTTTGACTGCCAACTGATCAGCCTAGTGATGATGCAGTTATACACCATTAGACATATTCTTGCATGTTCTTCTTTTAACACTTGTGATGAATTAATTTGAATTGGTCAGGTAAAATTAGCTAATATAAACCAGACATGATTTGCTTCGTCTGACACTTGACATCGGGGCTGCTAGGGAATGCTGGTGGTGACTAGCGAGTGTGCTCACCGGCGATGGCAGCTGCTCGGCGGCTTCATGCTTCCTCTGGAGCTATCCTTGTGCTATCCCTCTTGCTGTTGCCGTCTTTTCTTCATGGCTCTCTCACTCCCTCTGGAGCTATCCTTGTGCTATCCCTCTTGATTTTATCTTAATTGCCATCCGTCGCACATAGTCGCTTCGCTCAAAAATGTATCATGGCTTTTGCAGCGTCATATCTTTCCTGTTCCTACACAATAGAAACGGACTATTTCTTTCTCTCTGAAAGGTTTTACGCTTCTGTCTCGCAGCACCTGATGAAAAATTTCCTGGGAGAGTAGTGATCGGCAGTGAGAAGAAACAAAGTTCATATGAGTTGACTACAGTAAGTCAGGCCAGTGAGAATTCTAAGGCAGTCATTTGGTAAGTAACAAGACAAGAAAAGAAAATAACATTGGTACACCCATACTTACACTGGTAAACATGCATATGCGCCAAGAATTAACATCATTTCTGTTTGTAGATGGTGATCATAACGGTCAACACCCCACTCCTTTCTCGCCCGTACACGATCCTGTGCAAGACAATCCAAGCAATCCTGAAGACAAGGTCTTCTGGTACAAGAGCCATCGGGGAAATGATCAACAAAGTAACATGGTACAAATCGGCCAAACTGTATACTTAAAGTCTGCTGCTAGATTGGGGGGAAAAAGGTTTTGTTATATGGCTGTAACAACTGTAAAATTGGTGTCGCATTGATATACTCTTTTATGGTTTACTGCAGTCATGTAAATGAGTGGTATAGGATGCTAATAGCGGTGTACAAAACCTTTTTTTTGGAGGAAAACTAAGTTAGATTTCGTATAGGTATGTACGAACTTGTCCAATCTTTTACTAAATGTGGGCTAACTTGTTTTTGGGGGTCAAGAAAATAAAGTCTTGTCCTGACCACAGAAAAAAGGGAACGGATGGTGATTTCTGTGTTCTTGTGGTCAAAACTGTTAACTCAACTGCAGCTTCTGATGTATCTAACACAAGCTGTCCGCTGTTGCTTGTGCACCGAATTGTTGTAAACTATACTAATGGATATGCTGGTTCACCTAATGTGGCGGCCTTACGGTCACCTTGAGTCCTTGACCAAGTAAAATACTTAATGTGAATATGATTGTTTTAGAGTAGAGAATAATTTAGTGCCAATAGCGGTTGATTTACAAAGCTTGAACAATGACCACCCCTTATCAAGCTGTTAATGCATCATTGACAGTATTATCAGTAACATATGTGATCATTTGGCTTTGAGCTGAGACACCACATTTGATTCTATTGAGACAGTTACGACTCTGAAATGTATAATTTGCATTCTGTACTATGTTGGATGTATAGATGCAGAACACTGAAGCATGCACTGTTTTCCAGACTTTTCTCATTTCGTACTTTCTCACACGTAATTAACTTTGGGCATTACATCATAGGTTATAATTTTTTTTTGAGTCCTTGCAATTTATGGAATCACTCAATTGCACTGTTGTAAACCCTTCTTCGTAGTTTAATTCTTTTTTCTGTACACCCTTCATACAAGCTCAATTGTAGTAATAAGGTTTTTGAATGTGATTGTAGTAATAGTTTAGTGACATAATGGTTCTCAAGTACGTTCAGTCAAACTAGATGCCGTTATGTGCTATTATTATTTAAGGTCCATTGGTCTGGAAGCTCTTCTTCAGTCTATCATTTATCTTATTCATTATGAACCACGTGTATTATTCATATTATGACTTTTTGGCCTGCATAGAAATTAAGTGGGATATATGGTAGTTTCATGGGTTAGTTAGAAGACCAATTCATAGATGAGTGCCTGAGTTTGAATTAAGTGGGATATATTGTCGTCCTCCTGACCTATATAATTTCACTCGTCTGAATATTTCCACGTCTTGACCTGATTCTAACCTAAATTTCTGCTTCCTCTGAACTTGTTCCACCCCATGACTTACATGAAAATGACACCTGCTGCACGGTTTACAAATCGAAGGGCAGCATCATCTTGGAATGAGGCTGTGACTGTAAATACAAGTCAGTTCCAAGCACTCAGCTTTTAGAGCAAGTAAGGTGTGATCGGACTCTCAAATCATCTGAATCGCTATGAGAGCTGCTTGGCTTCGTGTGTCACCAATACAGGCGACTCTAATCCTCTGCATCTTGCTGCCATCTTTACTACTCGGTTCTCTATATCCTAATCCTGGTAGTTACTAGTTACTCTTTTACTGATCCTTCAGCACTCATGCGTTTTCATCTGTTCTTTTGTGGAGGAAGCGTGCATTCAGTTTTATAAAGTAACTCATCATGCGAACGATTGTGTATGTGTGGCAGTGATAGGTAGCAAATCAAGCGGGGAACTGCCAGCCTTGGAGGTGCAGCGAGGCCGTCAGTTATTTCGCGGTAGATCAATGCGACATGCTCGAATTTTGGCAAACGAACAACAAGGTGAGATGTAGAAGCAGCTTCCCCTGTTCTTTTTTGATGAAAAAGCTTCCCCTGTTCTATCTAGGCAGAAAGTATCTATTTTAATCTGATGAAAGTTGTAGTCATCTGAATAATGCAAATGCAAAGTTGGGACTAGCTAGGTATCTATGGAAAACAACTGAACAATATATATAGTAAGTAGGCGAATAAATTATTAAAATCTAGCTAGACACTTGTAGCAGCTTTCAGCCATGCATCCCCTTGTATGTGCTGCATATATTGGCCATGACCCAGTTAGTCCTGGGTCAATCTAAACCTCAAATAAACTGGCATGAGCTTGGAATCCAGACTTGAATTGATTTGTTCATACTCTGAAGCACATACAGTTCTAATAAGATGAGATTCGTTCCAAGTCCTGGTAATGAACGCCCCGTTCCTGTCAGTCCTGTAGGTGGAAACCCAGGAGGCCGATGATGGTTTGCTATCTACTGGACAAAAAGGGTGATCTATACTATTGAATGGATGATGAATCCTGGAATGCTGAACATACTGATCGCGTCTAGGGAACTTCATTAGTTTGTACAATGTACCAAAAGAGATTTGTTATTCTTGTACATGTATGTTCGTGCATGAAAGGAATGATATGTTGTTTGAAACTTGGTTTTGTTTCCCAATCTTCATACATACATGTTCTAAGATAAGATAAGCGACCTCTCGCAAAAAAAAAAAGAAAAAAAAAAGAAGATAACATAAGTGACCGATCCACAGAGTAGAGGCACCATTTTTTTTTTTGGGGGGGGGGGGGGGGGGGGGGGGGTGGTTGGCAAACAGCAATAAGTAGGGCCACTCGTCAATGGCTGCACGGAATTGCCCTCATCTCGATTTTTTGAGTAATTCTTCTTCTCGGGCCAAATAATTTTGTTTACAAACATCAATTGACCTCATGGTAAGTAAAACAACAAATACTGATCTTAGCTTCTGTATGGAAATTTCAATCTCAGAAAGCTACGCATAATATCTCTTCATCAACACCAAGTCAACCAAACATTAGTTAACATGCGAGCTGCAATTAATTTACCAAACCGTAAACTCCGTATTTGCCAAACTGGCGATGCTAGATGCCGGCTCGATGGACTAGATCTTGCACTTTAATTGGTTATGTTTCTAGATCTATCGTTGAAATATATATTGTATCAAAGAAATTCATATGCATGCAACATTGGTCATCACTGCTGGGAACTTTGTGTTAGATGGGAAATGACTGACTTGGATTTTTATTTGTTGGCCTATTTTACAAACTATTATATGGTTCTATAAATGAGTGAAGAGCTTCCACAGTTGACGAACCTTCACTACCAGAAAACGGAAATTTTCATGAGGGGCGTCATATTTCGTGAAGGGCATGGAAAAACCCTCACGATAATTCATAATTTTCATGAGAGTATAATTCCACCGTCAGGAAAATGAATATTTGTGAGGGGTAGCAACGGGACCCTCACGAAAATTGTCATTACCGTGACGGGTACCACACACAGCCAGGAAAATATCGTCACGAAAAAAAATCCCGCACCTGGCGCCAAAGAAAGTTCGCTGCTCTTTCGTTGCATCTTCCATGCACAGGCATTTTCTTGTTGAACATGAGTTAGCATCGCCACAGAATCCGTCCACGTGCAGGGGCTCTACATTAAGCAGACACCTCAGCTTCTTTTTCCTCCCTTCCGCTAACGGCGACGGCGTGAGACCGCTTCAACACTCGATCGACGACCGCAGGTGGTGTTATAACAGTTCAGCACCAACACAGCATGGGTTCACACTGCATTACATATCTTCGTGTATCCATCAGAAATTCGTACGGGCTTATGCAAGCGTCGAACGACATCAAAGTAATTAAACCTCGGCATTGGATGCAGCACGCAGTGCAGCTCCACTATATATGTTGGCACAATTCAAGGTCTTGTTAACAACCCATCGAGCACTCGAGCTATAACAAGTTAACAATCCATCTCCCACTGGAGCTCTAGCCATCTCGATCGGTCGCAACCATGGCCGGGTCCTCTTCAACTTGGCATCTCATCCAAAAAAATGTTGTCACTATCCCTCTTGCTTCTGCTGCTGCCGTCGTCCCCGCTTCGCTCTGTCGCGGCAGCAGACAAGGCTTCGCCGTCGACGTGTGAGCTAGCGAACGATGCTCGCAAGTCAGAGGAGCCAGAGACGACGTCTTGCATGGAGAAAAAGTTCAGCATATGCAAGCTTACAGGGCATTTCCGGTTTCAATTCTTTGGTGTCGTGATAGAATGTCCGGAGGTTGACGTGCCCAAACTCGAACCGACCAGTAAGTTCATAACACGTTGCATCGTTAATTACTTCTCTGTTCTCTAGCTATACAATAGGTAGAGAAGTTCTTTGTTCTTGATCAGGCCGGAAACCTATTGTATTCACCGATCGTTCGAAAAGTTTGAGTATACGCATGGGAGGGGAGTCCGTAAAAGTTCATGTAATTTGAAATATTCCAGCTCATTCAGCACAAGGTTTAATTTCTCTTTTCAGGTGCTGGCACCCGTCGCCTGCCGATCCAAGATCCCACCCCTCCAGCATTTTTTAACGGCGGAGAGCACCAGCCACCGGTGAGCTCTCCGTTGGTTAAGGGCGGTGCCGGTACCAAAGCAGAGGCTGCAGGCAGAAGCGATGAGCTATAGAACACCCAAGGCAAGCAAGGCTCGTTGAGATTGAGCATGGCATCGTCATTCTAGTTCCCCAGCAGTAGCGTATATATATGAACGTACGCCGCTAAGTATCATTAATGCGTCATGTAGATGTATGAGCTATGTGATAGCCTGCCGACTTTATACTCTTCAATCTTCAAATTTCTACTTTACATAACCACTACGGAAACCCGACGTTTGCCGAGTGTCGCACTCTTTACCGAGTGTTTTTTCTCGGACACTCGGCAAACAAGGTATTTGCCGAGAGTTTAAAAAAACACTCGGCAAAGATTTCTTTGCCGAGTGCTAAAAAAAAAACACTCGGCAAAAAGGTGTTTGCCGAGTGTTTTTTAGGCACTCGGCAAAGATTAAAAACTTTGCCGAGTGTCTCACCATGACACTCGGTAAAGATGCCTCTTTGCCGAGTGTTTTATTGTACACTCGGCAAAGATGCCCCTTTGCCGAGTGTTTTTCCTATTACACTCGGCAAATAAATTTTCAATTAATTTTTTGATGCACTAAATTAATTCAAATAAAAAAGTTTTGAACTACAAAGTTGTATGACTTCTCAAGATCTACACTTTTTATTTTGGTCATTTTTCATTCGACAAAGCGCTAATAAATTTGTTCACAACATCAACATCTCTCGTATAGTTTCATAAAACTAGAAGAGAGATATATAAAATTTGTGAACAATGTTACTATCACTATGTCGAATGAATAAATGACCAAAATAAAAGTTGTATATCCTCAGAAGTTATGAAACTTTGTAGTTTAACACTTTTTAATTTGAATCAATTTTGCTAAAAAAATATAGGTTTGAATTTTCTTAAGTTTGAATTTTGAATTTTTTGAAAGACTTTAGATGGAGAAACGACCAAAATGAAAGTTGTAGAACCCTAAAAGTTATGAAATTTTGTAGTTGACAACTTTGTTATTTGAATTCATCTTGTCAACGGAAACTTAGTTTAAAAGAGTTCAAATTTGAAATTCAAATTTTGTAAACGACCTCAGATGACAAAATTACCAACATGAAAGATGTAGATCTCGAAAAGTTAAGAAAGTTTGTAGTTGATAACGTTTTCATTTGAATTCGTTTAGGTCTTCAAATAATCACTTGATGCTCGGTTTAGTATAATATGTGTAGAATCAAAATGGAATATGAACACATGTGATGCTTTGGTGTAGTGGTAAGGAGAGTATTGTGTGAAGAGAAGGTCATGGGTTCGAATCCCGCCGGATGCATAGAGTGCAAAAAATGCCGCGACTTGAAAACTTGATGGTTTGTGACTTGGGCTAGTCGGTGGAGGTCTCACCTCATTAAAAAAATTTTTTTTGCTATTTTTTTCGAATATTTTTTCGATTCATATTTTGCCGAGTGTTTTTCTTTACCGAGTGTAAAATGGCACTCGGCAAACCCTTTGCCGAGTGCTATAGTGGCTTTGCCGAGTGCATCTAGCACTCGGCAAACTACAGATTTCCCGTAGTGAACAGTGCAGTTCTTTTATTCCTCCTAAAAGAAACAAAACACAGTTTTATGTCACTATGTCCTTTGCAAATTAGATTAATTGTGGTGGAACCAACCAGGCCACATGGATTCAAGTCCCAAACACGAGTGTTACATTTACTGTCAATTATTCTTTTAGTGAGAGGCGATAGCGAGGCATATGTGGTGACCATTTCGTGAATATCAAAATAAAAGTAGTGTGTCCGCGTGTGTTCATAAGGTGAGTATTCGTGCGTTTTTGTGAGTGTCTACTCATGTAATATGTTACTTTGCAATAATTAGTCTGCCTAGCTACTATGTCATCTTTAAATTTTTAATTTTCATGACACGTTTCTTTTTGGACGCAGTAGTATGCCGATTGGCATATTAGCTCAGCGCGCTTTTCGACCCATTCGGCCAAAATAAAAAAACCTAGATCCTCTACTAATTCCTTGCTCACCAAGACACATATACCATACTATAAAAAAAAGACACATGTACCACGTCTCATCGTCTTCTCACAAAACATACAATATCAGTGACTTCTCTTTTATATCATCCTCTTTAATCTGAATCTTAATGCACTCCAATCAAACCCAATCACCAAGGCAGGTGACACCCCTGTTGTTGTCTTGCTCTCCCACCCACCCGCCTTCCAGGACTGTTGGCCACAAACATATATACTCGCCCGGGGAGATTCACCTAGTTTGTCATCTACCCCCGATCCTCAATCCCTACCCAAATTCTGGTCCCTAGTTTCATTTGAATATAGTTTAATTATTTGACAAAAGATTGAATGGTTCCATTATCTTATTTTTTTTAATTTTTTTTTTGCTAGCCACCAGGATTGACTGATGGCTTGCGATATGTTGTGCGGATTGGCGGTGTCCCCGTTGGTGTTGAAATGATGCTTTGTTGGTTTTTTTTTTGGGGGGAGGGGGGGGGGGGGGGGGGGTCTGAATGTATCACTATTTGTTCTGTTTCTATCCTGTTGTATAATGAACACCCTGTACTAAGATAAATAATATGAAATTATATTCGCTGTTATTTACAGTGATAAATTTTTTTTGAGACTCATTTACAGTGATAAATTGTGTAGGCTTAGTTGGTGTTGGGCTGATAAACGGTCAGAAAAAAAAAAACTAAAATGTGACACGCATGGGCCAGGGAAAATTGTGCTTCCCATGGGCCAGGGAAAACAAACGGCCGAACTGAATTGTCTTAATTGGCCAGCCCGAATTTGACTGAAGTTGCTAATGGACTTAGCCCAGAATGAACTGGGCCTGTAATCGAGCGACAAACATTTTATAACGAATCAAATAATGACAAGCAAATGATTATCACAAATCTATTAGATGTTTTTGTAACAAAACATGATTTAGCACACATGATAGGTAACGGAACAATTATTGCCATGAGACCATCACAAATTTCATTCCGTGACATAATTTTTAGTTTTTATGACGTAAATGAATCGCCATATATCATAAGATTTCTTGTAGTGCATGTGTTGACGTCTATGAGACTATTTTGTTCTTTTTCATACTAGTAAAAATGTTCGTGCGACACGCACGCACGAATATTGTTCAACATGATATCGCGTGCATGAAAGTATTTCGTTGTACAATACAAGAAAGTAAAAAATGGCTCCGACAAGGAAGTCATTTGCCAGGCTGATGACTTCATTGATTTTTTTAAATTAATAAAAGAAGAGCAATGAAAAACATTGATTTAGTTAAAAAAACATGTCCATGCGAATTTTGTTTACCCAATGTACGTCCGACACGCACGTATCCAAAAATTACATCATTTGGCAAGACAATGAGAATTAATTATGAGCAACTTGACTACATGTTCATTTATTAGTTTAGAAATTAGAAAAAATAAATTTAATTTAGAAAGTGTCGTACCCCAACTCTGGAGTACTCTGTGCATCATGTATCAGTCCCTGGATCAGTAGATGATACGCACAGGAACACAGATATGATAATCGAAAGCATACTTTGGATAGGTAATAAATATAGTACCTGATATATTGAGCCTTTAGTGGCGGTACGACAAGGATGCAGAAGTATCCAAGTCCTTCCGTCAAATAAGGCGAAGCAATCACACACAGACAGCGGAAAGCACGACCCAAGCCACAGGGAGATTTGAGAAGCAGAACCGAAAACCAACACGTCGCCGCTTCCTACGAAGCCTTCACTTCACTAAAAACAACAGGCGCAAACGCGTGAGTACATAAGGTACTCAGCAAACCCTAACACAAGGGGAAAACATATGCAAGGGTTTATCAAGGTAAAGGTTGAGGGTTCCTTGTGTTGGCGGAAAGCCAATTTTATGCAAGGGTTGTTTTGCAAACAAAGCAAGTTCGCAAACTACAGTCAAGATTGTTATCAAATAGTGGGGTTGGTCAGCCCTGGGGGAGATAATGGTTCAATCCCGCCAGTTCCTCACTTTTAATGCTACCCGGAAACCAGCGCACGGCTCCACGCCGGTGTATTCCAAAAACACGCCAAGGATAACTCACACAGGAAGTCTAATCATAGTGTGGCCATTGCTTTCGCATTGTCCAATACCGTGGAACACGGCTATCCGGATAGATTCTTAACCTCGGTCGAGGGTGCACAACTTTCCCCACAAGGTAGTCCAGTCCTCCCCGGGGTCCCGGTTTGGACTGTCCTACTAAAGATCCCGTACCTACTTGGTACCACCACGGCATCCCCCACGGACATCACCAGGGGCTTCATAATTCAATAAGATGGCCAGATTCATAAATGCCAGATCTCGAACACCCACCAACGAACGAGTCTTCTCCTGGGACGTTGCAATCTCCTGCCTCCGGGGGGTACCGGGTGAGTACTAGTAGGGTGTGGTTCCAATCCCATGCCTATTCATGGCTTGTGGATGCGCGTATGTTGCTAGGCAAGGCGGCACAAGAACCGATCCTTATACGACCGAACCAGGCATCTTCAATAGCCAATCCACACGAGGAAGGGCGTCCCAGAGATAGCCTCCCACTGAGGACTACCTCGCCTGGTCCCGCCAAAACATCCCCACTATGGGTTGCACTTTATCACCAAACCCACCCATTTTCACATTTACACACACCACCAAGACTCACGCATTTTAACACAAAAGCATGTGAGCAAGATTAATTAAACACATGGTGAAAATCCTAAGCGGCAAAGCAATCCAACATATCATTAAGTAATTTTAATGATGTTGGTTCCTAGGGTTAACAAGGAATCAGGATAATCAGGATCAAGGCAAGGCAATCAAGTATTGCTTGGGTCTTCCTGGCATTTAAATCACCTTTAAATACCATGCATGTTTATTTAAAATCAGGCTCTAGATAGGATTATTTTGCAATCATGGGATCAATATGATCAAAGGAGTCAGGGTTTGCCTGATATTCGCTTTCCTAATCTTTTAAGTCGTATTCTTGAGATTTGAATCTTCTGATTTGATCCTTGAGTTTGGATTCCTCAACGAGCCTTTGAAGTCTTCTGGCTCTTCCTCGACTCTCACGTAATCTAGCGCATAGAAATACCACGCATAAATAAACTACCGCAAAAGAAAATAAAGAGCAAAAAGAGCCGAATAAGATCCAATTAATTCCAATAAAACCGATAGAAAGCAAATGAAGAACAAAAGACTCAAAACACGGATGATGCATCCAGTTTTACTCTAACAAGATTTTGTTACCTTAAAAGGGCTATTAGGGGCGATGCATCGGACTCTATGGCTTTTGGTGTAATGAGAGATGCTAAACACGAAGAGAAGAGCATGAATGCATGAAGTGACGGGGACAGCGTGTGCACGCGCTCTTCGTACATTCGTGACACTAGCCTTCATACAGGTAGTAACCTATATAATGGTTCATGCAACATGTGTACGAAGTATGAGGTGTGTCAGCTTAGGGCTCCTATACCTTATATCGTTAACTAATGATGATTAGCTATTAATTACTTACTAGATTGATTAATTACTAAGACTAAGTTATTAGTGATTAAGTTGGTTGTCATGCGTCGGACGCACGACGATGGTACGTGTACGTGAGCATGTATGACATGAATGCACGACTCCAGATAAAACACTAATATCAAATAAAGACAACTGGCAATTAGAATAACAACAAGTTAATAACTCCAATAAGATCCAACAAAAGGGCACTTATAAAAGAGGATAACGAATTGATAATGTTTGGTAGGATTTGCTGAGGGCTTTTGGAATAGGTGTTGTAGGCATTGATGGGTTAAGTTTGATTGAGCGATGATTGATCAAAGCTAGGTTTGGAGTTAAGCTCGTGATAGAAGGAGGTTATTGGATTTTGAAGTGAAACGACATAAGAGATATATCGTTAGATTTAATGCTAGCAAGCGAATGTGTGGATGTGCGATACAAGGATGAAGCGGGATTGTGATAAGGAAGGTACTAGACTAAATGGTACCACAAGATTGGTTAGATGCAGGTGAACAATGATTACGATGTGCGAGATTGACGTCGCATGATTGTCACGAGGAGGATATAATAAACAGGAGGGGAATTTAGGGTATTGATGACGTCTAGGTATAGTGTGGGGTTCCAATAGTAGTACCATGAGGTACTTCGCGTTTCTACGAACGCGTGAGCGCAAGAATCGCCCAAAACGGAGCTATGGTTGAAAAGATATGGGCATTTGAAGCTCTGGGGGCTTAGTTGTAATTATGAAAAGGTATTAAGGGCTTAAAGGTAATTGCAGAAAGTTCTAGGGACTTATCTGCAATTATAGGAAAGGATAGGGACCTTGGTGTAAAAAGACAGGGGCTAAACATAATTACAGAAAAATCTAGGAACTTTTCTGTAAAAAGTCAGGGTTTAAACATAATTACAGAGAAGCTCGAGGGCTTATCTGTAAAATGTACAGGTCTGGGGATTTTCTGGGATTTTCGGAATAATTTTTGTATTGGAAATTGTCACGTGAGGCTGACATGTGGGGTCAATGGGGGTCGTGCACTATTCCGTGGACTCGTTCCACTGCGCTGTAGACCGAGTGGGGCGCGCGTACGGTCTACGGTGCACCGGGTGCACCGGGTCGGGGAGATGGCCGGGGAAGGGTCGCGCGGTGGCGGCTCGTCGGGATCCTCGCCGACGGCGGTTCCCAGGGCCAAAGGTGGGGGAGGAGAGGTCCTAGGGGCTCTACACAAGGAGCTGAAGAGAATGGCGGGTGAAGTCGTTGACGAGGATGGCCGGAGAAGGGGCGCAGGCTCGCCGGAGTTTGTGGCGGTGGCGGTGCGCGACGCGGAAGCACGCGCGGGTCGAGAGAGGGAGAAAGAAGGTGCGGGAGAGGGGGAGAGTGGCTCGGGGGAGCCTCACCACGCACTTGAACTGGGCGGAGAGCAATCATGGGTGGCCGACGGCGAGGGATGAGCGGCGGCGAGGTGTGCTCGTCGTCGATCTCCTCGGGTGCGGCTTGGCTGCGCTGGCCGAGGTGAGGATGGGGCGGCGCGCAGAGCGGGGAGCTTGCGGGGCAGAGATTGGAGGAGGGGATGCTCTCGAAAGGCGGAGTGAGGGTTCGTCGGAGAGGGGGGGGGGGGGGGGGGGGGAGGTCGCCGGAGGGAGAGAGAGAGAGAGACTCGCGGGGGCGCACAGGAGAGAGGAAGGAAGGGGAGCGGTGCCCTTTTAACGGCGGCCAAGGCGGTGCGGAGCAGTGAGGCGGTGGCGCGGAATGACGTCGGCGGCGGTATGGCCGGCGGCGGGTTTCGCGCGGGCTGTCGGGAGGAAGAGGATGACGACACGGGGCCGCATGGCAGCGACTGAAGGAGAGAGATGGGCTGCGCGGCACTGGGCCGAAGGCGGGCTGGCGCGCGCGATGTTCGGCTGGAGGTCGTGGGCCGGAGTTGATGGGCTGGGGTGGCTGCATAAAAAGAAAAGGAAAAAGAAAAGGAGGAGGGAGGTGGGCTGGCCAGAGGAGGAAAAGGGAAGAGTCGGCCCGAGAGAAAAGAATTAGTTTGATCTTTTCTGGAATTTGAATTTGAAGGAATTTCAAATTCAAATAAAAACAAAGGTTGATCAAACACTCAAAATAAATCAAATAAAACACAGAAATGCACATGATGAGATTTTGATGCAGGTTTAAATTCAAAATTTTGAAAATCAACTTGGGAATTAATTCTACTTTGATTTTATTTGTTGTAAATTCAAAAGCTTCAAATTTTTAGTATATTTTAAAATGGAACAAACACTTGAGCACTAATTTTATATTTCAAAATTTTCATATTCAAACTAAGTTTAATTTATTTAGTGAATTTTATTTTGAAAATTCATTTCAAGGTGAGAGGTTGGACAAAATTTTTTAATTTGGAGTGATTTTTATTCCTTTTTATTTTTCTTTTCTCTTTTTCTTTTTGGCTCCAAAAGTTGGGGTGTTACAGAAAGAATCATACAAAAAAGAGTAATTGCACCTTACTCCATTGACCACATGGATCATAACACATCCAATTAAAATTGCATTAGTTTTGTCTCATATATGCCTCCAGGGCCTCACCTGAGTATTAGAGGACCCGGTGCCAAAAACAAAATCAGGACATATGTGATAAATGGCAATAAACAAATGTTTATTTTCTCCTATTGTATGATGAGATTTTAGTTTAAGACAATTTGCATCAAACATTTCATTCCCAAGGATTAAGAACTTTTCAAACATAATGCGATATCATAAGACATCATATGTCCAATCTTTTATTATTTTTTTTCAAGGAAGTTTGCAAGTAATATGAAATTCATATCGGCCTACATTTTCGTAAGTATGTATTACACATCAAGAATTATCTTTCCCACTATTGAAATATTATTTCAAAAACTATTTGTTTAAGTTATTTTCAACTAATGTATAGTGTAATGACTGTAATCAATAAATCAATCATGTCACTATTTGGAAATTAGCAGTATGTCTTCTTTTAAAATCTGCTCTCAGTATGTCTTCTTTTAACTTGTAAAGATCCATTGTTTCATGCCTTGTCAGTTTATACCTTTACCTTTTCGAAAAGTGCCAAACTAAAGAAAAAGAGAACTAAAAGCTTTCCAAAAAAATTTTGTTGCATCAAACAAATATATTGTGGTTCAGCCATTGACAGTTATGTAAAATTTTCTGATCGAGATGGAAACATGGGCAGCACCTAAAACGAAAAGCCATATTTAGAACTTATTTCAGTTGTCTCCATGGCCCTCTTGCAACCTAAGGAAACATCACCGACACTGTATTGCTTCCCATTGGAAGGGCAATTACATATCGGTTGATGTTATTTCCAAAATAGGTGATGGAGTCTTCCATATAGTATTATTACATGGAAGATAACCTGCATCCATGCATAAAATGGAACACAACACACCCATTCTTCCATCAAATATTTGTCACAAGATTATACTTCGGCGAAATGTTACCCTTCCTCTCGGCGCGTTGAACTGAGAACATAACTCTGTTTCTTTTTTTGATAAAAAAACTCTTTTTCTAGGTCACAAGATTATAAAAGTATCCATAATGTTTTTGTTCTTGAAGTTATGCCGGCCCAACGACTCTCCAAGTTTTTCTCAACTCAAAAAATCACCATATATCATCTTAATTTACTCAGCATGCTTCATAAACGCAAAAATAAGGCACATTGGCTCAGAAGTGGAAAAGTTGCTCCAACGTAAAGGTCTACCCTATGGAAATTAGCAGCATTGTCCAAAGAGATGTTACTTGAAGTCAAAGGAGAAAAAAAACTTGTAATAGGTTCCTTTTTCTCACCAACTCTCAGTTGGATGTAATCATTTTCAAATCTTGTACATGTTCAAGCATCTCCAAAGGAGTATTCGTAGTTCTCTTCAGAAAAAAAAAACCTATGGAGGAATCAACCAACTGACATCCTTCCAAACCCCAAAATTGTTACCACTCGTAGTTGTACCAGAGTGAAGGTGCATTCTGAGTTCAAGTATAAAACAACCAACACTGTTTTTCAAAACAGACCAAATGTCACCTAATCTCACCAGTAGAGACACATAAGGCCACGCAAAACATAAAGTCCTCCCTCAAGAGAGCTATAAAGTGGGATGCCTTCTTCAACCCGCCGGACTCCAGCTCTGTCCATCTTGCCATAGCCATTCCACTGCAGGACCTCCTCAAACATGCATTCTGCACAAATGTTGATATCAGAGATACACGGCATATCAAGGTAATGCATATAAAGGTATTACATGGTTTGCCTACGATGAAACTGAAACATCATGCTTCCTCAGCCATATGCAAGCATGGCTTTACTCTTTCTTTCCAACTGATGGCATGGGTTGTCCATATAAATATATTTTTAGATGAGAAAAAAGGTGGTGCGTCAGATTGCTGGCCAGTTTCTGCAAGCTATAAAAAAATCATTAAAAACTTAAGCAACACAGGGCTGCAGCTATGGCAGCCACCTCATCATTTTGACACCTCTGACAACTAAACAACTGATAAAGGGTGCAAACTATCAGCTTTTTGACAAATGAATTGGTTGAACTATATCAGGAACACCAAAGTTTCCCAAAAAAAATAAAATATACTTCCAAGACTGTTCCTCTACTGAAACAACTCAGAAGGAGCTTTGATAACATGAGCTCTTTCTTCAGGCACAGATTCATCTCCAGATTACTTAAAAAAAAGATTTATCTCCAGATTACTTAAAAAAAAAAGATTCATCTTGAAAAAGTGTACACCGTGCATCCAATTAAATTACATTTTAGCTGATAGCATAGTATAATTGGATAATGAAAAATCTTATTAAGCCAACAAAATTTATGTCACTGGTAGATTTGTTAAATCAATAAGATGCAAAACAAGTATCACTCGTTGATTATTTATCCTTTTTTTGAAAGGGTTGATTATTTGTCTTTCGATAATATGAAAGACAAAAGAAGAGTCAACGACATGGTATTCCATTTATAAGGAAAACTCACAAGACAAATATTATGCCCATTTAGAAGCTTCCATAATTTTTTTAAAAATAATTATAGACCATGCAGAAAGTTTAAGATCAACATACATACAAAAAAGTTAAGGAAAAAAAGAGACCATTTAAGATTAAATATACTCTATAAATTAAAGAAAACTAAATGTTTTTGAACTATTAATAAAGAAGATTATCAATGTACTGCAACATCACCGTCCTAGCATCTGCTATCATCTTAAACAATTTTTTGGACTGGTTTGCCGATACAAGGAATTATCAATGAATTACAAGGAGTCCTTGCTGGTATTAAAGCATTGCAGATCTCGGGCTGCTGATCTCATAGATTTTGCAGTGTGACACCTCAAGGAGATCAATCTCCATGATATCGAATTAGAGTTGCATCACCTATATTTGTGTTCCCCACGCTTAATCATGTTGAACCTCTTCGGTCAAAAAAAAACATGTTAAACCTCCACCTGTAGAGATGTTTTTGAGCACATCCAGTGACCAAGTCATAGAAGTTTCCCTGCAAAATACATATGAACCTTATACAAAATAATCATGGTGGGAAAAGAATCAAGAGAGGAACACTAATTTTTACAAAAACCGTATATCTAATAGTTAAATTTAAAGTAGCGAATGCAAATTTGTAAATCTTAAAGCATTACTGATCAACATAACCATTTCCTAACGTATATATTATTTTTAGGAAATAGAAGTCACTTCCGGCCTCTGCGTTGCCGCACCTAACCTGTTCTTGTTACAAATGTCAGCTACATAGTGAGTGGGTAACCCTTTTGATGTTTCCATCATAGATAATGTGCTAAAAGAATACATTCAATAAACTTATATAGTCTATGTACAAGGAGCCGTGTAAAGTTCAGGTTTCTATTAACCAGGCGGCAACTGTAGTATACTGAGGTGGATGTAACAAAAAGGAAGGAAACTGAATCTGCCTATACTTCCAAAAGCATTAGACAAAGAAATAGTTATCAATTACCTCCAAATGTATCAGCTAAAGTAAAAATATTTCTTTTATTCCACGTGCTTTGAAGAGTTCTAAAATGAAAATGTTAGTTTATTTGAATGCATAAAAAATCAGCATTAGCCTGTACTATCAGGTATATCACTTTCAGTTGAAAAATCAACATGCCCATGCTATCTATTCAGCATGACTTACCAGAGGCGGGGCATACCTTCATGTCCAGGGTCATTGCAACAAAGAAGTTACTGAAAGGGGCATTTGTTCAGAGATGATATACAGTACAGTAAAAAAATTAAGTATTTCACATAAATATTTTTTCTGTGAGTGCCACACAAATCATGTACAGTCAATATGTTCAGTATTATACCTTAGATCGACGAAAGATTAAATTCAAATTCAAATTGAACAGATGTATATCCCGCATTCACTATACTATCCAATCGTATGAAAGAACGATGTCAATTTCACATCTTGTTTGTCAATAAATCCCAGGATATTAAGTAAAGTGTGCTTCTTATTGTATCGCTATAATTTGCAATCAAACCATTGGATAGAAGACAAATAATTCCTGTTTACATCAACAGTTGAACAGCTCAAAGTACAATATAGGGGATTTAACTAACATGAGGGAACTAAGTCTAATATCAAACTGATAACAAACTAAAATCGTAAGCATACCTGCTACTCATGTGACCTGCCATCAACCTAGGGATCGGAGTAAGATGATTGTCCTGACCTACCATGAACACACAAGGAGTGTTAACTGTTGATAAATGTAGGTATAGTGATCAGCAATATTGTAAGGGTAATATTTCATTTTCGATTAAGGTGATCGATTCAATAAAATCCATGGATGGAAAACCTATACAAAAATTTCTTAAAACCATCCAGGAAACAGGTGAAAATGCCATTTCTGAACAACGGATCGATTGATAACACCCAATTGTTCCATCAAGGTCTAAAGTGCTCATAACAGACAAGAGCAAATTATGTACCTGTGCTTAAGCTTACAACCTCGATGCCTTTAGTCTTTTATGGAAAACATGTTTGCAAAAATAGCTGAACCGTCGAATCCACTACCTCGCAACACCACAATCTGCAAACCATTCAGAATAACTTTATAATGCTAGGGAAAACCGACTGAACTTCGCAATAGCACAATCTGCAATGTGGAAGATATACAGGTGACTTTATTCTGCTAGCCATACATGGAGTGTTTTGATATACAGACCTACAATCATAAATTGCAAGAAACAAATTAGAAAATTGGGGCAGCATTGAGCTAATCAGTTGATGACTCCGACTGCCAACTGGGTCAAGAAGAGCACACAACAGAACATAAGCTTTGTACTTGATGACTCTGTATGACATCGAAGGAAATTTTTTTCTAATGTAGCATGCTCATATGACATCGAAGGAATTTTTTTTGGGTGCAATACCAAGTTTGAACCACAGTCGGCAGGACACAATACGACCGAGATAACCACTAAGCTATCGCTCAGTTTTCCCAGTCGCAAATTATTACAAAACATTTTTTTTCTTTTATTGCTTTCATGTTCGGCATTTGCAACCATGTGAAAGAAAACTAAATAAGCAGAAAGATCTAACATGATTGCACATCTGTTACAATCAGAATCTAGAAACAACAATTCAATTTTTAGATGAATCATGAGAATGTGAGAACTGAGAACACACAAAATAGTACCTTTGCCTTCCAAATCAATCATGAGAATAAGAGTTGCTTCCTTGGCAAATACATGGAGAAGGGCTTGCACAAGCATGCCAACTGCCTGCAGGGTGAGATCCGCATGCAATTCTGTGAGAGCAGTTACAGGAATTGGTGTTCAGAAAGAAAACATATAAGAAACATATAAATCCAAATATTTTCACTGTCTAGATATATTCACCATCCAAATCTAAGATAAACATATCATAAAGAAGCAGATGTCAACTCCCAAAAAATATTCATCGTCCACCACATGGTTCATGAGCATTCATCAACCCCGCAGAAGTGCTAGGATTGTTGCACTCAGCCTTCTGCCGCTCATGCCACTTTTTATTGTGTAGCACATTATCCACTGATTTCTTCACAAGCACATCATCATCCGCGTCACCTGGTATATACGTGGATACAAATTACAAAAGTGATTGTTCAAACATGCATATATGAGCAATGGGGAACACAGACCTCCTGATTTTCTTCTTTTCGTGATAGACTTTTGAATAGATACCTCCAGTGCATGAACAATAGTTCATTTACTTGAGACATTGGTGAGGACTGAAAATCATCATAATCAGTCGCTTTGATTGTCCGTCAGCCAACAATAAACTGGTCTCTCGATCCCATGGTCGGTGTAAGTAGGTTCATAGCAGACAAAGGTGAGCGATCTAAATTAAAAAAAAAAGTTAACAAATATATATACATATATAATTCATCACATAGATTGTAATGATGAAACGATAATTAAATTAAACATCGGATCCTATTGCCTGACGCAAGCCACCGATTCCAAAAGCACCTGATGGATGAGAATATAAGCAAACATATAATTTTTATATGCTTCATATAACGAAACAACGCCGGCAGAGAGTAAATCTCGACTCCTCAAACTGTGGGTGAATTTATGAACCCAGACATATCAACCTCTGGATACAGGTTCTCGTCACCACCTAATGAGAACAAAAAAAAAATCATTATACCTCATGTTAACGACAATTTTCTAAACTAATAATGGACTGCGGCCGCATAAGTCAATCACTACGGGAAAACCGTTATTTGCCGGGTGCCCGCGGCTTTGCCGAGAGCAAATTGTCGGGCACTCGGCAAACACAGGGTTTGCCGAGAGCCGCTCTCGGCAAAGACACGGCACTCGGCGAGAGCTACTGTGCCGAGAGGCAGCCGTCGGCAAACAAAAGCTCTCGGCAAAATTGAATACTTTGCCGAGAGCTGAACGCGGGACACTCGGTAAACATTGCGACGGCTCTCGGCAAAGACCACCACCCTCGGCAAAAAATGGACGGCCGTCCAAAATCCGCGACGGCGTGAGCAGTGTGGGCCCGGATTCCGAGTTTGCCGAGAGCCCTTGGCGGACACTCGGCAAAAAGATATTTATTTACCGAGTGTAAGTGCAAAGACTCTCGGCAAACAAGACACTAGGCAAAAAAAATTTGCCTTTGCCGAGAGCTGCTCTCGGCAAAATAAATATTGCCGAGCGTGGCTCTCGGCAAACTTATTTTCAATTAATTTTTTTATGCATTAGGTTTGTTCAAATGAAAATCTTGTAAACTACAAAGTTGTCTTAAATCTAGAGATCTACACTTTCTATTTTGAGCATTTGTTCATTCGACAAAGTGACGGTAAACTTGTTCACAAACTATAAATGTCCCATGTAGTTCATAGAAACATGAAGTGATACATTTGAAATTTATGAACAAGGTGGCTACAATTATATGGTATTAAAAAATGATCAAAATAGAAGTTGTAGGTCTTCAAAAGTTACACATCTTTGCTGTTGAACACTTTTGAAATTTGAATTTGCTTTGTCAACGAAAAATACATATGAATTTTTTGAAAGCGAAAATTTGAATTTGTAGTTTGTAATTTGTAGCTCTTGATAAGTTATAGAAACTATGTAGTTGACAAGTTATAGAAATTTTTTATTTGAAATCAAAATATCAATGAAAATGACGTTTTTAAATTCAATTTTGAAATTTTGAATTTTGAAAATGATATCGGATGAAGAAATTGTAAAAATAAAAGTGATAGGTATCAGAAAGTTACGAAACTTTGTAGTTGAGTAATTTTTAATTTGAAATCAAAATGTGAATGAAAAGTACGTTTGAAATGAAATTTAAAAAAAAAAGAAAAACAATTATTTGCCGAGAGCTTCTGTGCTGGCTCTCGGCAGACATTATTTCGATTAAAAAAAAGAAAAGAATTTGTTTGCCGAGAGCCAGATCGCGGGCTCTCGGCAAAGTCCGTGGATGGGGACTTAGCCGCGCATGGCCTTCTTCCCCTTTCTTCCTCCTCACTCTCCTCTGCACGCGCCGCTGCCGCTCTCGCCGTCGATCCGCGCCGCCGCCCCTCTCGCCGTCGACCCGCGCCACCGCATCCCGCCGCATCCACCCACATCCCGCCTCCCCTGCATCCCGCCTCCGCCGCCTGCACCGCATCCCGCCTCCACCTCTGCCTCCGCCCGCCGCCCACTCTCCCCGTGTCGCCGCCGCCGCCGCATCCCGCTTCGTCGTCGATCTGCGCCGCCGCATCCCGGATCTGCCTGCACCCCGCCTCCCCCGCATCCTGCCTCCCCCGCCCGGACTCCTCGCCGCGGTCGAACACAGAGCCGGGGACGCCTCCACCTCGGCCCCGGTCCTGGCACCGCGTCCCGAGCGGGGCGCCGCGGCCCCGGCCACCCCTCCTCGTCCCGGCCCCTCCTCCTCGTCGACGTGCTGCTGCTCGGCCCGGCCCCTCCTCCTCGTCGACGTGCTGCTGCTCGGTGCGTCCCCTCCCCCTCTCGACGAGCTGCTGGGCTCCGAGGTGTCAACGACCTGCTGCCGGCGACGCCACCTCGGCCCCTCCCGTCCTCGGCCTCGACGTCCGCGCACTGCCCCAGCTCGCTCGTCATCCAGGTGAGGCCCGTGCTGCTTTCTTTTTTTTCTTTCTGTTTTTTCTGTTTTTGTGAAAGGAATTGCTAGCTCTGCAATGAATTGCTAGCTAGAAATATGAATTGCTAGCTACTGATGTTTGAAAATTGAAATTGGGAGATTGTGCAATGTTTGAAAATTGAAATTGGGAAATTGTGCAATGCTTGGAAATGGAATTGTGAAGTTGCTTGGAAATATGCAAATAAAGATGCTTGTGTGTGATGAATGGATTAAGGACCATGTGTTAGCGTAGTTCAAGATGAGGTACTTATGTTTATTTGTTGATGATGGATTTCTATTGGAATTTGAGCTAGCTGATGCTATTTTAGTAGATGTGGTTGTCTGCCATCGTGCCGTTGATTTCTTGCAGGTTTTGGGAACCTCACCGTGCAGGGGAGGTTCTGTCAAAATTTTGAATTGACGCTTTTATGTTCCGTTCTTTGCAGGAAAAGCTTGTGCACCGTCTCTCACTCGGCACTTTGCAGAGAGCAAGGTGAGACATAAAAGCCCTTCTTTTTCCATTCATGTCTGTAGTTAAAGCGTAACCTAGTTAGGCGTCTCCCGTTCGAAATAGATACACAGTTGGAGATATGCCCGATGGTTGCATATCTTTGACCGTATCTGTTTCGAATTGTCCACGTATTTGGATAGCCTGAGGATGCGTAGATGGGGTTTGTTTCCATGGTTTACTCCGGTTTGAGACAGAGTTTCGGCACCATCTCCCTAGGTTTCCATGGTCCAGGTTGTAGCAAAAATAAACATTTTATTGCAACCTGGAACAAATATTTGCCGAGTGCCTGCCACCTTTGCCGAGAGCAGTGGCCAGGCTCTCGGCAAAGGAGCCATAATTTGCCGAGAGCAATGGCAAAGGCTCTCGGCAAAGAGACCAAAATTTGCCGAGTGCCTCGGCCAGGCTCTCGGCAAACTAACAAACTTTTGCCGAGAGCCCCTGGCCAGGCTCTCGGCAAAGTCAGGGTTTGCCGAGTGCCTGACGTCAGCGGCACTCGGCAAACTCCCTCTGACTGCCGTTTGGGCCGTCAGCGCACCTTTTTTTTGCCGAGAGCTATTGTGGCACTCGGCAAAGGATTTGCCAAGTGCCCGACATTTAGCTCTCGGCAAACCCCTCTTTGCCGACTGGAGTTTGCCGAGAGGGGTTTGCCGAGCGTAACTCGGCAAATAACCGGTTTCCCGTAGTGAATGTAGAGTGCTACATTGCACCCGCCGCTTGGTTGAGGCTGTGTGCTAGTGCTGCCTGAATGAGTTGCGATCACTTTCATGCCCCGGTTTTCCTTTCCATTGAAACATCCGTAGATGTGAATAATCATAATGAGCTACAGCAACCCACATGTTTTCCAACAGATAGGTGGTTTCGAAATAGCTATCAACCCACCTGGATCACTGGATGCAAACCACAGATCAGTGGCATTCAGCAATCATAAGTACAAAGTTTAGGAGTCTGAACCTTTTTGTGTGACAGCTAATAAAAGAATGTAATTAATCCATGCTCAGTGGAAGTCATGGCGCCAGATCCGTGGGGGCATGGAACCAAGCAAGCAGCCAGACTAACAAGCAACAAAAGACTCACCTTCAGATAGCCGCGGGTGGAGCTTATCATCGTCGTCGTCATCCCACAGTGTGAGGAGGTGGTCTACAGGGCGGCGTGTCGTAGAGGAGGATGCTGGAGGAGGTCGTCGCCGCCGCTATGCCATGCGAGGTTGCCGCCGTCGAGGCGCCGCCGCGCCGGGGCCCTCTACGATTACTGAATCCTAAACAAGTCAGGCAGATTTGCAAGCAGGGGCAGGCAGAATCTGGCGATTTACCTAGATGATCGTCCTCGCGCAGATCATGGGGCGCCTGGACAGGCCCGTGCCGTTTATTGTAGCGCGTCCGGCACGCGGTAGATTGTGCGCGTGGTTGTCTGCAGATCGTTCGGCAACGAGGATAGGGCATGGCGGAAACGGGAAGATGGAGACTAACCACTACGGATTGAAGCAGAACCAAATCAACGCTGGCCTCCTCGATCACCAGGCGATCGCGTGCCGTGCAGGAAGGATCGTCGGGGGAGACCTGTCGAGCGCAGCGAGGAGCACCGATCGCCCCGCTCGATCGTCGCCGAGGATTGGAAACTCCATTCGCTGCGTTTGGAAACTCTACTCAAGCTACCAAAACAAGGACGGAAAATCCGCTGGTGGGTCGGGGTGGGCGGGTACGGAGAATCTCCGGTGAAAAAAATCGTTCCAAATCAGCGGTAGCGTTAACAATTTCAACACAAAGGAGCGTCACGCGTGACGCGTGATGCATCACGCTCTGTGATGGTTAGGGGATCCACGGTTTAGATGGTTTAGAAATTGTGGGCCCAATAAAATCAAAGGTAAATTAAAAAGTTGGGTACACAAGATTTTGGTAAGCCAACAATATGTAGGTAACTCGTGTTTTATTAGTTTAGATAACCAAAAGGTATATAACATTATAAAGCATCAATTATAGTCTACTAGTAATAGTCTTACCTTTTGAGGTAGCACATAATTAAATGGCTGGAAGTAATTAGGTATTAACCCAGAGCGCTATATATATTCAGGCATATATTTACTTGCTTCAATAAATGCGTAGTACCCATCTTGTATTCCTTCTATCTATAAATCATTACAGTGCGCACCGCTGGACCAAATTGTCTCTTATTATGCCCAACGATCTAGCACATCGCACCATACAAGTATCCATAATCCAACAGGTTTTGGTATGCGTAGTTTGGTCTGGCAGATGAACACCAAGTTGAGGACATCCATTCTGTTCGCTATCCTCCTGGGATGCCTCACGTTCTCGACACATTGTAAGTACACTTTATTTGTTGATGCGTGGACAGACTATGGGTTATTGTATCGATTTCGAACAAGTCCCCATTTATAAAACTCCTAGGAAAAAGCCCCTTGTTGATCCATGGACAGACTATAGGCATCCTACTGAGTTTTATTATTATTATTAATTATCTCTTTAAAAATAATTATATTTACCCCTCTGGTTTTACAATGGCAGGAGTAAATTCATTTCTCATATTAATTTCTCCGCAAAGAATAGGGCCTAAGATTTTGAGGTACAAGTTATGTCATGTAGTGTACGTATCACTTGCAGGTGAAGGCAATGGCGAAAGATTAACTGGTGCTCTGCAGCCAAATCATGAGTTGAGGAGCAACAAGCTCCGTGTGATATTATGTGCGAAGTCTGATTGCTATTCAGGGAAATGCTACTGTTGTGAAGGGATACCTGGATCACCTTGCTACACAGAATTGAAAGATTGCCAGAATCACTGCCCTATTTGCCAACCGCACTGCAGCAAGCCCCCTCCATTGCCGCCAACCTTATCGCTGGGTCATCGTAAGGAATTACTTCCGGCCTCCTCGTCACCAGTTTATAGTTGACAAGGTCATACATGAGAGGGCATGGAATTTCAATACTAAAAAATGAAACAAATATAAAGCACATTCGGCTCTAAAGAATAAGAATCACTTTGTGAATTTTGATTCAAAGTTCAAATTTAGTGCCATCATTTTTTTAAAGACCCGGAACATTGCCAGCATTGCATCATAAGAAGAGATAGAGTTTCATGCGCCAGGGGCGCACTTACAACATTTCGCCAGGTTTAGGAGCATGGGCTAAACCGGCGACGGGCGAGTACATAGGCGATCACTCGTTAAAATGGTTAACAACTAACATTGCTAAACGTTTAGCACCTGCCACGCTCCACAGTGACAGATCCTTTATGTCCATCCCCCCGTTACAAATCCTGCTTTGGAACCAAAACTTTGTACAACAACAAGAATCACACTGCCGAACAGGGCAAGATATAACCATAAAGATCCAAAAGTATCAGGTGCCTTTCATATCATCCACCTCATTTGCTTTCATGTGCAGATACATGCATATGTGGTGGTGATTTTTCGACCCATGGAATTTCCGCTTCCATACCAACCTATGCATGAACGGCTGCAGTGCGGCCCGCAATTTTGCTTCCTAGTTCGCTTTGGCATTTGGTTTGGATTTACTTTCGTTTTGCAGTTCCTTTTCTAAGAAAATCACTTCCACTTCTTATGTTATTTGCTTTGTTACGAAACAATTGTCCCTTGTCTTGGGGCGTCTCTCTCTCTCCCCGTCTCAGGTCTTGTCCGATCGTACGTGGAAGGCACAGTAAGAAAGCATAAGGCACCGCCACCTGCATATGCCTGCGTTGATCAGGAAACGGGACCAAGTAGCTAGCCATATATAAGAAGAAAGATGTGAAGTTTGTAGCTTAGTGGTTGCTAACCTGTCTCCTCATCAGCCGTGTATATCTCTCATTGCTCTTGGGCCGTCCAAATCCGCAGCTTTCAAAAGGTTTCTTCTAAAGCAAAAGGGCAGTGCTACGGTACGTAGTCCCTCCTCCCAAGTTTTGCACCCTAGGGTGCAAGAGTAGAAATTAATCTGAGCCCTTGATTTTGTACTTCACGTGAAAATAGGAAGTTTTCACGTTTCCACACGAAAATAGGAAGTTTCTATGTCGCTTTTGTTTCTTAAAATTACTTTCCGAACAGAAAATAAGAATACAACGGAAGAGTTTCCATGTTGCTTTGTTTGATTGTTTCTTAAAATATACTTTCCAAAAATGAAAATCCGGCCATACTTTCAGCCACATGCAACCTCCAAAAATAAAAATCCGGTCATATTTTCCAAAAATGAAAATCCGGTCATAGTTTTCACGTTCAGCAACACGTCCTCGTTGAGAAATGTATGACACCGCATGAAAATCTGGTCTTATTTTTTTTTACATACTTGTCACATGGCAACCTCCATGCACCGTATGTACACATGTGCCCTCCTCCATGCACCACACACATACTCACGTTGTCTTGATTTTCTTGACACGTCGAAGATTTTTTCTCATGGCAACCAATCAGCAAAAAAAACGGACTCAATATCCATTCACGCGAGTTTGTTACTTAAAAAGAATTACTTTCCAAAACAGAAAATAGAAAATAATAAAATTAATTATGGGTGAAGTCTTGCACCATATGGTGTAAGACTTTTGTCTCGAGATCTACTCAAATGGACGGTTCATAGTTATTTGGGACTACCGTAGCGGGAGCCAAGCAAAAGTATAGTACGTGTCGATCTCCTCGTGTAACTAACCAATGGAGGCTGCTTGCTGTCACCAAATTGAGGTGAGTTCTTCATTCCATTTCAATTGTGTTTTGTTTTTTGCAGAAAATATCTCAAGCCAATTGCCCCCCTCGAATTCTCATGCAGTGTAAGGTCATCCGTTTCTAGTTTATGCACGGTCACTGGTTTTCTTCACTTAATTAGCTAGATCCCGTACAGTAACTGGTAGGAGTAAGAGATACACTAGCCTATATACATCCAGAGACCAGAGTAAAAGTTCAGGCGCGTGTATACATACGGATGAGCACATACTCTACTTGCCTACTCTCATGTTTCAAGCACACTGCCGTTAACTAATTAAGTTTAGAGACTAAACACACAGACGGACGATACCCCACTTGTACCGTGTACATCGCTATCTAGTCTTGGCGAGCGACAGAGACTCGAATCCAGAACATGAGGATGGCGACGACGGCGCTGAAGCACCACGCCCCAATGGTGAGCACGGCGGAGGCCCTGCGCCAGTGGCTGCATGCCCCCGGCCGCACCCACTCGCACGCCCTGATGTCCCGCTCGAGGAAGACGACCACCGCCGCGGAGCTCGACGCCGCGGCGAAAAGCAGGAGCGTGACCATCTGCATATATATTCAGAACAGGAAATGTCACTCACCAGTGTACGCTGGTAAAAACCGCGTGCGGTGTATATGCATATGCAGGAACTTGTAATACGCAGTTACCCATTCAATGACGACGAGCGCGGACAGAGCAAAGCGCTGAGGAGGCAGAGGCACATGAAGGAATACCTGGGCGGCGTCGAACAGCAGCCGCGGTGCGTTCCAGATGAGCTGCACGAGCAAAACCGCCTGGTGGAATCTAACACAGCGAGAGAGAGAGAGAGAGAGAGAGAGAGAGAGAGAGAGAGAGAGAGAGAGAGAGAGAGAGAGAGAGAGAACTCAGGAGTCAGGAACAAGAGGATTAACAGGAACAAGAGAACTGAGTGGCGCGTAATTACATGAATGGGGTGAAGAAGACCGCTGGTGCACGGACCGTGCAGCCGAAAGCTGCCGCGCAGAGTGACAGAGCTACTGTCCTCGCGACCAGGACACGTACAGCCGCTGCTGTGGCCATCGCGAGCGCCACCGGAGAGAGAGAGAGAGAGAGAGAGAGAGAGAGAGAGATGGGTTGGGGATCAGGTATATATAGCTCTTGAGGGCAAACCGGCAAAGCCAGACCGAGAGTCGTTTTTATACATGTGACTTCAGGCTGGAACACGTGGCTAGGTGTTCCCCTATCAGTTCGGAAAACGACATTATTGTGCAATGGATTATCAGAAGCAAAAATTACGGAATAACAGTCTGTGTGTTTCTACTCTTGCCCTTGCAAACATTGCAATCAAAGAGAAAAGGCACTGATAGAAGATGACCAGGTCCAAAGGTCAACTCCTCTCTGCACACGGTGTCCAGTGTCCATAAAGCTAAAATTTCTTCTTAACTAAGTCTTTCTACAACAAGATATCTTCTAGTCCTTTGAGTGCAAACATGCCGAGGTTATCACATTCACATCCTTGTTGGAAGGTAGAACCAGCAAAGCCGTGTGTCGAACCATATTGAGCAACTTCCACGGCGGAGAACAGATGATCAATCGTGTGGAGCCACACAATCAGAGAGGCCAGGGAAAGGTGGTGCTGGCCCTTCTTCCAGAGTTTCCAACTGTGATATTTGGAGAGTGTAGCAAAAGTAATAGGCCATGCACGTATCGGAGAGAGGTAGACTTGAAATCATATAGATATTTTGTCAAGAAAAAAGAATAGAATGATCGAAATCCACCCACCTGCATGCCACACGAGCCTCTTGTGCAATAAGCAGCTTACCATGTCTGCCCACTTGCCCAGAGACCATGGCGTACGAAAAAAATCCATTTACCTTTTTCTTTTCTTTGAGGGGGAAAAATCCATTTACTTTTTTTAGCACATAAAAAAAAATCATTTACTGTACGGTTGGAATGGGGTAGCACGGCCCAAGGCCCACAATGCATAGGCCCGCTGCTTAAGGCACCACGGCTGGGAATTTTTTTTATTTTTAATCGAATTTTTTATTATATTTTTATTAAGAACCGTCCGTTTTCGAAATTTGCAAAACTAATCGCCCAGTCGCCCCACAGGCGGGCGATTAGGGCTTGTCGCCCGAATGCAGGGCGACTAGACCCTTCAGTCGCCCTTTGTTAGGGCGACTGGATCCTGTCGCCTTACCAGGGGGCGACAAGGGCCAGTCGCCCCTCCAACGGGCGACAATGACCCAGTCGCCCTATCAAAGGGCGACAAGCTGTGCTGCAGTGTTTAGACAACTTTTACTGTTACTGACGTGACGACACGCCCCTCCAACGGGCGATAAGGACCCAGTCGCCCTATCAAAGGGCGACAAGCTGTGCTGCAGTGTTTAGACAACTTTTACTGTTACTGACGTGACGACATGCATTTATTGTTTTCGTATGGCGACACATCCATCACGGGCAACTTTGCAGAGCATCCGAGGACATCTCCTCTTCTTTTCTTTGTGGTCTTCGTCTGTAGACCGCGGTAGTTATGCCTATAAAATACACGCATCGTCTGTCTATTAAGCTCAACCACTTCACAATCTAACCAACACCGGAATTTCTCCCATAGCTATGGAGTTCCCCAACGACCCACCCTACAACAAAGAGACGTTACCTTTCGGAGATGGCTTCATCGCTCCTATGTGCCTCTGTGGCACTTTATGCAGGTTAGTGAAGTCACTTGTTCTTGGTGATGACTACGGCAAAAGGCTTTGGATGTGCAACAACTACCAATATGATCCACCTTCGCAAGGTCTTTACTTTCCCGATGGGAGGCCCAGGGTAACTACTTGTACTTCGTTATTATTTGGTTCCACAATTGATTCTTGCTTACTAATACGTTCATAACATTGCAGTCCCCACCGCCTCTGTGTGAGTTCATCGAGTATGTTGACACTGAGCAGACACCAGAAGATATAGCCCATGTCTACCGTGTCGCTCAACGTGCAAGAAGGCATTGGCTTGATATGGAAGCTGAGGAAAGGAGAGAGGATGAACGCAGGAAAATGAGATAGGAGGAAGAAGAGCGTCGACGCAAGTACGAAGCGGAACGCAAGCAAAGAGATAAAGCGGAACGTAGACGCAAACAAGAGGAAGATCGCCTTGCTCATGAGGCCCGCCAGGCCGAAAGAGAGAGGATGCGCGAGAGAGCTCGCCGTGCTAGGGCAGCAGGTCCTGATGCCTTCAGAAAGGGAAAATATCCCCGTTGCACTCAATAGATACTGAGGATAAATCGAAAGCGGAGAAAGTTCATCTAAGTCAAAAGGGGACGACGAGGGATATGCGTCGTTTTACCTTAAGATAACTGAGGAAGAACTTGATTCACGTCGTGTTGCCCGGCTACGTCGTCGCGCCACTGAGAAATAAATGTTGTATCTTAAATTGTTCTCTTCATTGTAATGTTTGTTTCTTAAGTATATGGCATGTGATGTTGTAACTTCCATCGAATAAATCTTATGCATTGGATTCCCTTATATCTCAGACTCCTTTAGTCACGTTCACAACCCTCAAAAGCATAACACGGAACGATGCATGACTGCACTAATGCAAGGTCACACTTTGCAGAGGAGGCAGCGCATCCGAGGACCACTAATTTCCAACAATTATTGGAGACAGGGCAGGTCCACAATCACTTCATCCCTGTCACTACATCACTTCATCACACCTGTGTTGAATTGTCAAGTTCACCCATTGGATTCCCTTCTCTGACAATGAATGTAGGTTCCATGTGTCCCAATACTTGTGCCCACACCTGTGCCCACGGCACTGATTAGTCACTGGTGTTGTCATCTCACTTCGCTGTACTACAATAAATGACTGCACGCCTCCTCTTTCTTCTCAAAAATTATGGACACAACTGTTTCTTTGCTTCAATAAATAGAGCCACTCCCATCGTCCATCCACACACTCATCCACACATCGTTCATGGCCAATAGAGGGGGAGGAGGCAGAAGAAGAGGGAGAGCGGGGAGTTCCAAAGCACCACAAGAGTGGGTTTGGGATGGAAAGAGAGGACCCTTCACATATGATCCACCTGTTCAGGCGTTCCCTCTACAGTCGAAAGATGAGTTCGACTTGGTTGTGAATCCACTTAGAGAGTATGACAACAGCAAGTTCCAATGGCCAAAATGCTGCCACAAGCTAGACTGCGTCGTCCAAATGTTCGATGGCCAATGCGAGGGTGATCGTCGCTTCTTCAGATGCCCAAATGGAGAAGTGAGTTTTCATTCGTCCTTGTTCACATCGGTCGATGAGTCTCATCTTTAAACTTTCTCAGTTGTATTCAACAACATTTACAAACCTTTTTTTTTACAGAATAATGAAGACGAAGCCAATTGTGGCTTTACGCAGTGGGTGGATCCTATGCCTATTAGCGCAACAAGAGAGTACATTAGCTACCTACAAAACCGCATATTCGACCTAGAGCAAGAACTGGAAACAGCAACTCCACAACAGAGCCAAGAGCTCGTCATCAGCATTGCTGGCCCCGACACCTTTTGTCTTGATTCATACTGCAGATGCCCCCACCACAAGTCAGGTCCAATCAACTCACCACCACAAGCTCCACCACCACCACCATCAACTTACTACGGTGGGAACAATGACTATGGCTACTCCAAGTCTGGGGGAGAGTCCAACTACAGTCTATGGGACTAGATTTCACGTAAAAGCCTGGCTACGGCATCATTCAGTGTTGCATTTTCAATTCCTTAAGGCATGTCAGGATTAGTACGGTGTACAAATAGGTTAGTCGTTATGTGTACCGAACATGCCATTACAATTTATCCACCTATGTACTTCTATTTCGCCGTACTTAAGACAATGAAGTCGGGTCTTATTTCCTTACTCGTGTACAACAATAAATTGTTCATTGCACATGATTGAATTCATCAACAAGGCACAAAAGATTATTACTGCATTGCTAGATCAAATTTGCAGCCCAACGGTGAAAACGAAATACAAAAATTCAATCGTTTGCTCAAGTTCTAAACAGTGCTAAATAGAAGAAAACAGTGCTAAATAATATTAACTGTTAGGAGAAAACAGGGTTAAACAGTGAAAAATCAGACAGCACAGCTTGTCGCCCTTTGATAGGGCGACTGGGTGCTTGTCGCCCGTTGGAGGGGCGACTGGCCCTTGTCGCCCCCTGGTAAGGCGACAGGATCCAGTCGCCCTAACAAAGGGCGACTGAAGGGTCTAGTCGCCTTGCATTCGGGCGACAAGCTCTAATCGCCCGCCTGTGGGGCGACTGGGCGATTAGTTTTGCAAATTTCGAAAACAGACGGTTATTAATAAAAATATAATAAAAAATTCAATTAAAAATAAAAAAAAATTCCCACGGCTGGGTTCTGGACATTGAAGCATGAATCGCTTTGAGTCTCAATTTTTCTACTAAACCAAATGCTACACGTACACTATCCTCCAACACTGAGAGCATCTCCAAGCAATCTCCATAAAATTAGTTCATAAATTTTTTTTTTGGAGCAACTAAAATACTATGAGGGGAAATTTTCTCCATACTCCAACAGTCCTCCCCTAAAAATGAATCAAAACACTTTTGATTGGATCACATTAGCATTTGAGATAACAAAACATTAATTCTATTGGAAAAAGAAAAGAATGAAGGCCAGCCGCGTGCGTGCGTGCGTGTGTGTGTGAGAGAGAGAGAGAGAGAGATTGTGTGCCGCGCATGAACCTTTGTATGCAATGCACTGTCACAAAGCATCAGTTGCCTTCTCGGTTAATTAAGTCTTTCTAATACTAACTTGAACTAGATGGAACACAGCTTGTGTTTATGTTTTCGGTGAAAACAACGACTTTTCAAAAGAACATGTAATGGTTTGTTTTTGTTTTCTATTTTCTTGTATAGAATACGCAACGGTTTGAAACAAAGCTTATGTTGCCTGACGGCCCATAACTATATACCCACCTTCATCATTCGTTATTAGCTGAAGGATCATCGGTACTTCAATTTGGCCTAGGACATGCCAAAATCAACCTTTGTTATTGTTTCGATTCTAGTCTAAAAGTTTGCTCATGTATCCTTGGTTGCCAAGATTTTGACAAGTTCAGCATAGCCAATTCTTCTCATTGAGACAACCAAACGTTTCTATTGGCCAATCAAATTCTGGTACGAGAGTAATTTGGACACCAAAACCATACAACACACAGGTTACAGTAATCTTCCATATAAGCTACAGGTCACCGACCTGGTCTTAAATTCTAGATTGATTGGATATGCCAATAGGTACATCAATTTTGTTGAACTACAAAGGTACCAATAAATCTTTTTTTTTATGATTACACAGTACAACGCAATAAAAAAAAGATTTATTGATACAAATAAATCTGATTAAACGTTGTATGGTCATTCTTCCTGCAAAACAGGGGTGACAGGAGGATCATGCTCCACAAAGATATTCATATTATTGGGAGCCGGAGAGGGGGCCGCATTTTCCCTGATCCTTTTATTTAAGGTATGAGAAATACTTAATTGTGGCCCGGAGATACAGATGCTTGCTGGAGCCACTACCTCGGGAGCTTTTTGCTGACCCGCCGACGATGATGGTGCAGGCGCCAGCTCAGCCGGTGGGGCGGCTGGGCAGTTGCCCCAACACCTTTTCTGTTCCCAGTAGCAAGGCACATTGGGCAGCACTGCGCAGCAGTAACATTTCTTGTGGTTAGGGTCTGCATGTAGTCTTCACGCATGGCACAATAAATAATAAAAAATGGGGAAAAAAAGCATCCCGACCTTGACCTCCTAAGAGGATACGGCCTGCATTATTACATCAAATTTGCAACGCTCCGTCTGCCAAACGCACACCAACAAAATTAAAACGAGATGAACACCAACATAGTTTGAATGGACTTATTACAAAGCAATTCTATTGCTAAGTCTCTGTAACATCCCAAATTTTCAAAGCAATCAAAATGGAACAAAAATCACTCCGAATTTAAATTTTTCTCTCACTCTTACCTTGCCATAAATTTTTAAAACAAAATACACTAAATAAATTCAATCCTAGTTAGAGAACGAAATTTTCTAAATATAAAAGCATGTGCTCAAGTGTTTGCGTCCATTTAAAATTCACTAAAATTTTGGAACCTTTTTGAAGTTAACAACAAATAAAATAAATGTGTGTCGAGTCTAGCATTTTCACCTCAAATTTAAAAACCTTTGAATTTATAAACTTGCATAAAACTCGCATAATGCATCTCTGGATTTTATTGGCTCTATTTTGAGTTTTTGTTTGATTTTTGTTTTTGAGTGAATTTGAAATTCATTCAAATTCAAATCCTAGAAAAATGCCAAACCTTTCCCTTTCCCTTAACTCTCTCGGGCCGAAACTCCCCTTCTCTGGCCCAACCAACTTGCCCAGCTCGTTTCTCCCTCCCTCCTCTCCTTTCAATTCCAGGCCGCAGCCCAGACCGGCCCAACCGCGACCCAGCCTGGCCCGCCTCCGCTCGGTCTCCCTCCTCCCTCCTTCGGTCAAGACGGCGCGTCGCCGCCCATGCCGCCGACGTCGCCTTTCGTCAGCTCGTCGCGTCGTCCACATGGAGCTCTGCCGCCCCGTCAGCTCCCTGCTGCTGTAGCCATCCCGAAGCCTCGTCACCAGCATGGGCGCCCATCCCGCCGCCCTCGTCGCGTCCTGTCTGCGTTAATGGCGACGACCAAGCCGACGACCGAGCCGAGCTCCCGTCGCGCGCTCGCTCTTGGCCCTCCCCTCTCACTCTCCTCCGCTATAAAAGCAATGCGCTTCCTTTCCTGACACGTAGCTCCTCGCCTCGACCACCACCAAGCTTCAATCGAAGCTTTTCCCTTTCTCCTCCATCGCCGGCCACCGCGTCGATTCGTCGCCGGTAGGGCCTCCCCTTGTCCCTCTCCCCCACAGAAAGCTCCGCGCGCACGCCCCGCATCGTCTGCGCCCCTCCGCGCAGCTCGGCAAGCACCGAGGCGCCCCCTGCACCGCGCGCTGCCGTCCGCCGCCGCGCGTGCTCGACGCCGGCCACCTTCCTGGCCGCGTCACCGTCACCTCGTGCGCGCCTCCGCTTCGCCGCGTTGCCGTGCACCTCCTCGACCCACGCCAACTCGACGCCCCGCGCTCGTCGTCCACTTCACCTCGCGCCACCAACGGGCTCCGCTGTCGCCGCGCACTGCACCCCTCCTCGCCTCCGACCACGTCCCGGCCTCCTTCCTCGGCGACGTTTCGCCGCCCCGCTCCGCCTCGACGCCGCGCACCCCGTCGGAACAGAGCAAATCGACGAAAAGCGCCCGCTCTTCTTCCCCGTCACGCGTCGTCGCCGCACTCCGCGCCCCGTCCTCTTCACAGCGCGACTCTGTCTCCTCTGTCGACGAGGCCACGCGTCCGAGCTTTGCGTTGACAAGCCGCGCCTCCCGGTCTTCTTCTCCGTCCCGCTCCGCCACCGGACACACTCCTGCAACGAGCGCCGCCGCCGCGCTCTGCCTCCCGCCATCGCAGACGCGTCCCCGTCGCCGCGCGACGACAACAAGTCCCCTTGGTGAGCACCACTCAGTCCCCTCTCTCCCTCGGTCCTTTTCCCGTCGAGTTTGGCCCACGGGAACGCCGGGAAACCAACTCCGGCGAACCCTAGCCATGGCGCCGCCGCCCCCGCGGTCACCGGCCGCCACCAGCCTCGCCGGAGCCACCACAGACGTCCGTTCCTCAACTAACGGCCCTGATTAGATCCCGCGTACCCCTTCATTTTCATTAAATCACAGCCGCATGTTTGAAATCCAACGTCCCAGATGGATCTGGCCCATCATGAACCCGAGCCATGGACCCGGTTCACAGACCTGTGGACTCAGTCCATGCTTTTTCGAGTAGAAAATAATTCTGGAAATTCTAGAAAATACCCAGGCCCTATATTCTTACAGATAAGCCCCTCATCTTTAGAATAATTCTGTCTAGGTCCTGTCTTTTTCAGAAACAACCTTATATTTCTCTGTAATTATCTTTTAGCCCCTGTCTTTTTACACCGAGGCCCCTAATCTTTCTGTAATTACATTTCAGTCCCTATAACCTTTCTGTAATTCTAGATATGCCCTCAGTTTATTTCTATAATTGCAAATCAGCCATTAGAACCTTTGAATCATCGTATCTTTTCAACCGTAACTCCGTTTTGAGCGATTCTTGCGCTCACGCGTTCGCAGAAATGCGTAGTACCCTTTGGTGCTAGTATTGGAGCTATAGCACATACCAATCGAACGTCAGTGTCCAAAATCCCAAATTGGCAAATCATATGACGTCGATGTCACTTGTCGCAAGTGCTTGTTCGTCATTTAGCGTTGAATCCAACCAATCGTGCAATATCCTTTCGCCTTAAAATCCTAGTACCTTCCTCATCGAAACACGTCTCACTCCAACATTGTATGTCGCACATACACCCTCGCTCGCTACCCATAAATCTAATACCCTTCTTATCATATCACCATGAAACCTAATACCCTTTTTATCGCAACTCAACTACAATTCTAACATAGCTCAACCATCACTCAACCAATCTTGAATCCAAGATTACCATTCATCGTTATCAAGCTCTACTAATTTATCGCTCCTATTTATATATGATCTTTCATTTGAACTTATTGGATTTTATTGTTTATTTCTATGTTAATTGCTAGTTGGTCTTATCGATTGATCCTTGTCTTTTATTTGCGACCATGCATGCATGCCATGCATAATCACGTACACGTGCTATCGTCATGCGCTTAGCTCATGACAAATAATTAGTAGCGTAATCCTAGTAATTAATCAATTTAGTAAGTAATTAATAGCTAATCGCTTTTAGTTAATACCTTAACATAAGTAGGTAATTAAAGTGACACACCTTGCACTTGTACATTTGTTGCATGAACCTTTATATAGGTTACGACCTATATAAAGCCGTAATGCCGCCAATGTACAACTAACACATGCACACGCCCTCTTCTACCTACACATGCAAGCATGCACTTGTCATGTTTTAGTGTCTCTCATACACATTAAAAGCCCTAGTGCTCGATGCCTCACCCTTAATAACCTCTCTTAAATTAATTAGACCTTCCTAAAGTAAAACCTAATGCATCATGCATGATTTGTGTCTTTTGTCTTTCTTCATTATTCTATCGATTCTTATTGGAGTTAATTGGATCTTATTTGGTTCTTCTCGATCTTTATTTTCTTTTGCGGTAGTTTGTTTATACGGTATATTTCTATACGCTAGCTTACGTGAGACTCGAGGAAGAGCCAGAAGAATTCAAAGAAGACTCAGAAGACCCAAGCTTCAAGGACGAGCCGAAGAGTCCAAGACGAAGGACGAGTCGGAAGGATACAAGCTTTTAGAAAGGATCTGAAGACCCGGATTACGAGGACGTGAAGAAGACGACTTTAGTGAAGGCAAGCTCTACATCTCCTTGATCATGATTGAACCTACTGTTTTCGCAATGCACCTATAGAGCCTACTCTAGTATTATGCATCACTTGTTATTTTACTGCTTGTGTAGCTATGGACCTACTTGCTTATTGATATTGATGTCTGTTACTTAGGCGTTAATATCTGAATCCTTGTTTACCCTTTGTTTACCTGTCACCTTGATAACCCTAGGATAATTCCATGATTTCTATGATGGCACTTTTACCTTGCTACTAGAATGCTTAGGACCCCTGCAATGTATCTACATTGCTACACTTTACACACATATATGTTTTACAACTGTGTTAAATGAGTTTGGTGGTGTGTGTGATATATTGGGATTGGGAGTAGCACAACTGTGTTAGGTGATGATGTTGATGGTGACGGTGATGATGGGATGGGTTGGATTGCGGGCAAGGCCACTAGTGGATTGTTGTTGGTGTGATAGACCCCTAGTGTGGGATATGGTGCTTGCCCGGCCATATAAGGACCGGTTCTGACGCCTGTAAACATAATGATTCTCGTACAACCACGGAACCCCTATGGGAAGGACCTATCCTATCTTCTTGGTACTCTTGCAAATACCATCTGGAGGCCAGTTGAGGCAACGAAAGCTTAGGAAAAGGACATAGGAAACGTACCTATGATCCGGCTCGCGGAACCCGCTATAGGTTACAGGAGTGCCGCCCGTCCTGATATGTGTTACAGGATCCTGTTATGTGTTACAGGAGCACGACGTACCCTGTGTACAGTGCCAGATGTGACCTTCATGTCACAAGCCCCTGGGTGTGATTTCGTGGTGGAATTGTGAGACTACTCGGAGGAGATGGACTAGGCGTTATGTACCCCCTTGCAAAGGGTGCATAGCCCGTGGGAAAAGATGTACAACATCTGCAGAGTGTAAAATTCATCCGGATGGACGTTGTCACGGCATATGACACATTATTGTTACGCACGTATGGATTAGCAACATCTCTCTTTCGTTGGCGTGTGAGTGGGTTGTAGTCAGCCCGTGTTTTGGAAGTGATGGCAAGTGTGCCGGGTCGGTATGATCCTTGAGGTCAGAAGGCCCAACTAAAACTTGGGAACTGGCGGGAATGCCCATACTCCCCTAGGGCCAACCAACTAAAATATTGACAATCAATTCCCTGCTTTATCTATGAATCCTTGTCTTGCTTTAGTGAACCCTGCATAAAGTTTGCTTTGCTGCAAGTAAACCATATAGCCTGTTCCTTGCTAAAACCAAACATGCATGTATATTACTCTTGCGTAGTGTAGGGCTTGTTGAGTACCTTATGTACTCACGCGTTTGCGATTGTTGGTTTAGTGGGAGAAGACTTCGTAGAAGACGACGACGATTGAGTTTTCGGTTCTGCATCTCAAGTCTGCTTGTGGCTTTGGGCCATGGTTTCCGCTGTCTGCTTTACCGTTAGTGGATCGGATGGACTTGGATAAGTTATAGATCCTTGTCGTACCACCACTAAGGGTCCTATATCTCAGGTATTATACTTATTTACTTATTCGAAGTATGCTTTTGATTATCATATCTGTGTTCTTGTGCGTATCAGCTACTGATCCAGGGACTGATACAGGATGCACAACATATTCCAGGAATGGGGTATGACAATCTCCATCCATGATTGGCAAAAATTTGCATAACCGTCGTCTCCAATACGCGGCATGCCTCCCTCAACATATTGGTGTCCTCATCATGCTTTTGTAGGTGCGCCCATAACCTGAACCAATTAGTCTCTCAGAAGAGTACCTGCATATAAGTTTTCATTGTACATTTGTCAAAGATTATATCGTTTCTACTTAGCCATATGGCCCAGCATAAAGCGGAAGCACCAGCAAGAAGTTGCCCCTTAAGGTTAGTTCCTACCTCTCTTATCCAACCATTAAACATATGGTAGACGTTATTAGGAGTAATACACCGCTCGCCAAATAAATTTAGCAAAGTGACAGTCAAAGAACAGATGTTGAATAGTTTCATTATTGGAACAGAAAAGCACAAAGTTTACTACCATTCCAATTACGTCTAGCTAGGTTATCTTTTGTTAAAACAACCCCTTTCTTAAGATACCACAAGAAAATTTTTATTTTTAGAGGCACCTCAGTTTCCACAATAATTTATTTTGTCTCACATTGCCGTTATTTATCAATGCACCATACATAGAGCGGACAGAGAAAGTACCATTTTGGTGTAAATTCCACCTGAAAATGTCTCTAGTGTTGTTAAGTCTAGTATGTGCTATCCTCGCTACTAGGTTGTGCCATTGAATTAAATTGTTTCCTACAAGACCACGCCGAAAGGAAATATTCAATGGAACTGAACTAAAAATAGTAGCCAACCGATACAGTTTTTCTTCTAGCAATGTTATACAGGGAAGGAAAGCGCTGTTGTAAAGTAAAGTTCCCAGCCCATTTATCCTCCCAAAACCTTATATTCGTGCCATTGTTCAAGTGAAAGGAACCCAAACTCAAGAATCGGTCTTTCACTTTCATTAATCCCGACCAGAATTGGGAATCACATGCTTTTCTTACAACCTCCGTAATTGTTTTATTAGCTAGGTACTTCCTACGAAGCAAGGTTTGCCATAACCCCTCCTCGTTTATCAACTTGAACAACCATTGGTGTTGTATGTCTATATTCTGTATTCCTAGCCCCCCTTGGTCTTTTGGTTGGCAAAGTATACTCCATTTTGCCAACCTGTATTTCTTTTTATGGCCATCACTCTGCAAAAAAAAAAAAAAAAAACGTGACCTATAATACTCCAATTTCTCTAAGATTCCTCTAGGTACCTCAAAGAAAGAGAGGACAAACATGGCGAGACTAGTTAACACAGAGTTAATAAGAACCAGTCTACCTCCTACTGAAAGATGTTTGCCTTTCCAACCACT
Organism: Eragrostis curvula; assembly: GCA_007726485.1. Taxonomy (NCBI): domain Eukaryota; kingdom Viridiplantae; phylum Streptophyta; class Magnoliopsida; order Poales; family Poaceae; genus Eragrostis; species Eragrostis curvula. The sequence continues at coordinate 71,624 of RWGY01000741.1, read as the reverse complement.
CAACTTCTTTTCAAATCGTTGTTCAATTGTTTTCCAATCCCCATTACTTAGTTTCCTAAAATGCATTGGTATGCCGAGGTATTTGAATGGGTAGCTACCAGAATGGCACCCAAACAATTCTGAGTATTGTCCCTCGCACTCTTTGGATTCTCCAAAGCAAAAACTCTCACTCTTATGGAAATTTATCTTAAGACCTGAGAGCTGCTCGAAAGCACTTAAAAGTAGCTTTAAGTTTCTAGCCCTCTCAAGGTCATGATCCATAAAGATTATCGTGTCATCTGCATATTGCAAGATGGATAAACCATCATCTACGAGGTGTGGTATCACGCCTTTAATTTGCCCTTCTCTTTTTGATCTATTGATAAGGATAGCTAGCATGTCCACAATTATGTTAAAGAGGATTGGAGACAGTGGGTCACCTTGTCTTAGGCCTTTCTTTGTTTGGAAATTCTCTTGTTGCTTCCAATTATCTCCTCGCTGTCCGGCTGCCACCGGAGGAGGCCACCTGTTGATCTCCCCCGGTCATGGCCTTCGCCTGTAGGTCTAGGCGCAGCTGCATCACATCGAATTTTGCCTGACTCAAAATTTTACGTAGAAAAGGGCCAGGATAAATATGTTGGCACTTACATTTTGCCGTGAAGGCGAGGTGTGCCACGAGCACGACCATGAGTATCGTAATCACCTTGGCATCCATATGGCCGCCACTCAATCTACTGCCGGAACGACGTTTTCTAAATTTCGAAGGGCGAGGACACAGTACAACAGGCTCGAGCCATTGGCAATTTATAAACGAGTATGATTTTTCTCTTGTAAATACAATTATTTCCTGCTATTTTTTTCTACAGTTTTGCCGTGCTTATCATGCCAAGTATTCATTGTCCAACAAGGGAAGGAAATCATTTGGATATTCAATTCCTATAAAGGGCAACAAATCAATGCCTAGATCATCTAGTAATGTTTTGTTGAGAAAGGAAAAAAAAAGCCTAGAGAGAAAAGGAAAGAAATGACAAACTAGTAATTTTCTTATTGAGAAATGTTAAAGTATTAGCTTTAAGGTTAGAGAACGAAGCATTGCTCACTACTAGGGCTCGAGGATCTTGATCTTCCTTGTGTGATCTCTACGGGCACTTGGAGAATGTTTTAGGGAACTCAGGGATGTACATATCTCTTTTTCTAAAAGAAGATATTTGACTGCCCGGTAGTGATAAATGCACTTCTAGTATTATTATTTTTGGTGTCTGAGAATTTGATCCATTAATTCTTTGAAACTACGTACTATCCAGTCATAGTGGATTTCATTGCAACACAAAGTCCTGATCCACTCCGGATCTATGAATCCATAAAATCCATTCTCGGGAGTCAGAGAGGAGCCCACAAGTTGCTTCATCCTCTCAAGATATTATAAATTCAAATTGTGAGCCTGGAGATCTCTCGCTGCTGCTGGAACGACTCGTGGGGGAATCTGCTGCTGATCCACTGATGGCGGCGCCATTGCCGACGCGGCGTGCGGGGGCCCCGGCCGGACAGACGTCCCAACATCTTTGCCGTTCATCGTAGCAAGGCACATCTTGCAGCGTTTCGCAGCAGAAACAATTCTTCCACTTCAAGAAAGAGCTGCAGTTAAGCTTCACGCATAACACGATATGAATCTTGGCGCTCCCTATTGCCTTCTTCTGCTGGCTGTTCGGCTTCACTGAGAGAGCACCCGTGTATCTCTCCCCGTCGACTCCTTCACCTGCAAAGGTATGTTGCGCACCTAGCATCGCGTTTCGCCTCACTTAGAATTTAAGCAGAGATGTAAGACGGTATTGACTCCGAATGGGGTCAGGATAGACGTGTGCACTTCCAATTTGCGGAGATCACGAGACATGATGTGATCACGGCGAAGAGAATTGTTGGCAGCGTTTTGTCATCCATCTGGCCGCGCATGAGAACTTGCAGCCAGCACACTGCCTTTTCTTAGTTTTGACTGAATCACTAAAGCAGTATCGATCCATGGATTAATTTATAGACCAGAAATCTTAATTCGGTTTGTTTAATATAACCATTTCCTGCCTTTTTTTTACGAATTACAACTATTTTTTTTCCATTCCAAGCTAAATGGCCAAATTAATCATGTGGAATATTAGCAGTGATGGCTACAAAATGCGGAAATTAAGCCCGGGACAGATCAATGGCCAAATATATGGAAGATATTAGCAGTCGTGGCCACAACCACACATAAATATCTCTGGGACAAATCAGATGCCAGTTGCAAAAATAATGGATTATACTGCCATTGGTGGGAATGTAATTAACACGAGAGATCTAATGAGGACGAGATTTGTTCTGCTCCTCCTGAACACGTAACGAAATCCTCTGCTGTCGCTACTCGTTAGTTTTTTTTTTAGAAAATAGAAATAGTTTCTCACCTCTGTGTTTTCACACACAGCGTTTGACTTATTACATTTTTCAGATAAGCTCCTGCCTGTTAATGGCGCCATGGAGCCGAAGGAAGCATATGACCACAATATGATCTCTCTTAGGGTTCGATTGGCTAGCAGAATCACTTCAGATTCTGCCTTGAATCTAGAATCAGTTCCAAACGGTTAAAATCTGAAACGTTTCTCGCCTAATTCACTCTAAAATGTTTCTCTGTTTTGAACTAGAAATGAGAATAACCTAAATAGGTGTTTCAAGTGATTCTAGTTCATTTTGTGAAACGTTTCACCGATTCTACATCAATGGCCAAACGTTTTTAGTGATTCTTCCGTTTCAGGTTGTGAAACGTTTCTAGGTTGAATCTGAAACATCTCTGATTCTCGGTGAACCTGGAGCTATACCAAACGCACCCTTAATGCGACAGCTTTGATTTGCGCTGTCCTAGAGGGCGCCACCATATGGTTCCTCCAGGCCTAAGCCTAGCTGCCCGCGCAATATTCATATATTAGGAGTTGGATGGATTGTTGTTTTCATGGCGTGGTGAGACAGAGCTCCATGTGGAAGATGAGTTCGATGCTGTCGGGACTCGGAAGTCGGAAAAGATGTTGCTGCCTATTAGGCCCAACATGAGCCAGAGAAGGCCCGAAAAAATTAGCACCATGGCCTGCTGTATTCTATAGAGACTAATCACCCATCGTTAAAGCTGTCAACACCGGCTCAGATGAAGGATGGCACAGCCGTGCCATTTAATTATCGACAGCCCTTGAGGTATGAAACATTAGTTCAACCCAGTTCAAGGATTCATTAGGTGTAAATGAGGATATCAAAACATAGCCCTGAGATATCAAAATACTAGTGATCACACTGCAACAAATGCTTCTTGTTCCCTTGAACTATGATAATGAATCCTAATGAATCACATCACAAAGGGCCGCATGTTTTAGTTTGGTGGGCATTAGTTCAACCCAGTTCAAGGATTAATTATCGACATGCGGCCCTTCTTGTTCCCTTGAACTATGATAATGAATACTAGTCATCTGCCCACCAAACTATGATTCCTTATACTTCTATATAAACGATTTGGCTCCCCTGATCACACTGCAACAAAACTTTTGAACAGGATTATCGATAAATATGCCATGTGTCTTTTTGTTCACCATGGCAGTTATTCTTATATTTTCCGTTTCTTCTCCCCTTTACTTTGTCTATGTTGTCCGCAGAGCGAAATGAAGCTATATATGTATATTTTTAGAGGTTTTAAAGTTAATAAATGTTTAGAAACTTGGGCACCACTTGTTATTCGGAGCCGAAGGCCGAAAGTGAAAAGGGCAGCATGTTTTAGTTCTGCGTCATCTCACAAGACATCATAAATTGCCACCCGGAAACGGTGAGTCTGGAGCTAATCTTCAAGTTTTAGTCCAGTGCGTCATCCTCTCAAGACATCACAAAGGGCCGCATGTTTTAGTTTGGTGGGCAGATGACTAGAGCAGAATCTCCAGCAATGCTTCTTGTTCCCTAGCAACAAGACATACTGGGATGCCGTGGTTGGAGCAGCAGTTACAGTCCTACCCATTGCATTCTGAGAACAAGTTCGGATTTCTTTCGTGAACGTTCAGATATATATAGCAACAACAATCACACTTCCATTAAATTGTTTCATATATATTGGATATTTAGTCCAAATTTCGAAATCAGAATCCACATCGAAATTATTTGGGAGCTGAAACCGAGACCGAAACAACTGAATGCTCTATCAGTTCCTCAACATATATCACAAAACTGTATCAAGCCGAGGCCTTGAGAGGCGTCTCCCTCGGGATTCACCTGCTGTGAACCCACCGACGATGGCTCCGGTGCCGGCAAAGCAGGCCACAGGGTCTGCTGTGTGGCACAAGCGCGCTGGCACTGTTTCTGGTCCATGTAGCAAGGTTTACCGGGGCAGCAGTAACAGCTATTGTAGCTGTTTTTGCAGGTACGTTTATCGCATAACCAAATGTTGATCTTGTTGCTCCTCATCGTCTCCTCGCCGTACGGTTGACGCCGGAGACCACCTAGATGACTCTCCGCCGGCCCGTCGCCTTCGCCTGCAAGAGTACATGTTGTGCCGCTGCATCACATCACGTTTGTGTACGCTAGAAAAACACTCATCAGGTGTTGAATGGCACGAGAAATTTTATGCACTCACATTTTGCAGAGATTAGGAGGCATGCGAAGAGCACGGTGAGCCCAATCAGTGACGCCTTTGCGTCCATCTCGGCGGCCGTTGATAGACCTGTGGCCAGCGTGACCAGCCTTCTAGAATCTAGCTAGACCGATACTCCGATGAAGAGTTGAGGACGCCGGAAATATTCTTGGCGCCTTGTACAATTTATAGATCACGAAAATATTGTATGCAGTAACATCCCATTGCTTTAATGCTTCCTGAACCGAAATTTCTGTTGTTTCTTGCTTTATATCTAAGCTAGCTTTTTAAGAAGTACTATATAGACAGCTGCCATGTTAAGGGTAAGCGTTAATATACATCTTTATTGTTATTAATAACTACTTGGATAATTGCACCCAAAACTTTATTTCCTCGAAACTGTTATTCCAGCTGATCGTTTCATTTTCGTAACGATAGTAGTGTGTAACTCATAAACTTATATGTAGATATTTCAATGATTTTTTAATGACAATGGTGAATAATTGTAAAACATGTCGAGGGCATTTTGAACTATTTTCTCCATAATGTTAGTGTTCGATAATGTTTGAAATACATGAGGACATGGTGCACTCATTTTTCATAATGGCAATGACGGATAGACTTTTTTTTTCAAACTAATGTAATAATTTCTAGTCTTTGAGAGCCAAGTGGTGGCTCTTTTAATTTTTTGTCAAATACTAAAACATCGAGTCAACCTTAAAATAATTACAATCAATGTCTAGCCCTATCTCTTAACTTATTATTTGGCAAAAGTAATTTGTCCACCACATTCTCTTTCAATAAATAGGGATTACCACATTAATCAGAAGAAAAAAGAAAAGAAAAATTACTCACCATTCCAAATATATATAAAAAAAGTCCAAAATACCTTCCACATGTTTTAAAATTACCCACAACCACCACTATCATTATTAAAACAGTAACTAAAAAAATCCTCATGTGTTTTAAAAGTTACCCAACATTGGTATTAAGAAAAAAAAATATATATATAAATTTATAAATTACAGAGTCATGAAACAATCAACTAGAAACTAATAAATTAATGAAGCACCTACTATAATATACACAATACTAGATGCGTAAATACGCAAGCTACCATAACTTCTATGTAAATAAAAATGACCTCCAAATCTACGAAAGCCATCCATATCGTTGGGATCCAAAAACTCTCACACGTCGCTAGTTGTAGAACGGTGAGAGCGAGGCTGGGAGCAACTGGAAGTCTGGAACCTGGTCCAGACACCTGCAGCGGCGGCCCGTGTGACACCCCGTGTCATTGAATCCCAGCCAGTTCAAAGAACTCAACTGCACAGAACACAAATTTGAAGCAAATCCAAATTCGAAATAAAATATTCAAACAATTGCCAAATGAAGACTTGTGAAGGAACTCAAACTTTTCAACAACAACTTGAGCAAACAAAAATACCAGTGGATGTAGCTCAGAGAGAAAGAATTTTGGAGAATTTTTGGTGATTTTAGAAATTCTTTTGGATGTCCAAATAAATCTTGGAAACTTAGAAAGTACCCTATTGTGACCAGCTGCAGTTTTAAATCTACTGGGAGACCAGATGTGCATGTTGGCCAGACATTAGTTCAGTTCAAGGGCTTTCCAAACGGACCAGTTTCGTGATTTTTGGACTTGGTTTGCTATTTTTAATAGTATGCCAAAAGTTGAGGAAAGTCACAGTTTGAATTAATCCAAAAAAAAGGAAAAGATGCTGTGGGACCCGCTCGTCAGCGTCGTCTCCCTCACTGAAGGGAGCCGAACTTTAGCGCCGCGTGTACGCCGGCGTACGGCGCCGTCGTGCCGCCCCGGCCCCACTCCCTGGATGCCTCGCAGCTCCAAAAGGGCGCACCGCTCCTCTCCCGGCTCCCTCCCTCGCCTTTTCCCCCCAAGCCCGAGCAAGAGAGCCGCCCATCCTCCATTGCCAGCCGTCAAATGAGCTCGCCGCCGTGCCCCTTGCACGCTCACCCTCCGTCCGAGCTGTCAAGGAAAGCAGGTGCGCCGCGACGCCACTGAGTTTCTCTTAGCGCCTGTGGTCTTCTTCCGTCGTGAAGAGGGGGAATCGGCCTCTTCTTCCCAAAGCCCGGCAACCACCAATCCACCTTCACGCCGTCGATTCGTGCTCTCCGGTGAGTACCGCTCCGATTCCTCGCGCCCCGTGCTGCACCAGGTTCTTTGGCGTACCCCTAGACTCACCATTCTTCGTCACCGCAGCTCAAGCCACCGGATTTCGATTCTTCCCCGCCGCCGGTCAACCTCGCCCCGCCGCGATGCCCCTCCCGTGAACACCCTTCTATGAGCTACCTCGTCGTCAACCGTGCCACCGTCGGCCTTCCCCTCGATGCCCTGAAGCTCGGACGCCAAGAAACCAAGTCACTCGTGCTCTTCTTCAAGCTGCAGCCGCCGCCGAAGCTCCACCGCCGGCCATCGCTCGTCGTCGACCCCGCTCCGGCCTTCCCCGCGCGAGCTACGCAACTAGGTGAGCTCTCCACTCCCCGAGCCTCCCTACCGTGCCCTCGTACAGTCCATTGGGCCACCGGAACCTCGTTCCGGCGAGCCGCGCCGCCGTCCGCCGGCGACAACGCCGACCGGCGCACCATTGACCACACACCGCGGATCGGGTGTGGCTACACTGGATCCGGTGTGCCGTCCCGCGTGGCCCTCGGTGTGCCTTCGCCACCGAGTGGACAGATCCCGTGTGGCCGACCTAGATCTGTTGCGGCCCAGATTGTGTGGCCCTTATGTTGCCCCGATCTGAGTGGTCCGCCCCTTTTTAATACATTTCGAATATCCGTAAATTACCTAGAAATTGCCAGAAGCTTATAAAATGCATAATAAATCGAATACACCTCAGAAAATTATGAAACCAATTTTGTTAGCTTCCATATGCTCAGATCTACCAAAATAAAAATCTTGCAATCAATTTTCCTGTTTTCTGTAAAATTTAAAATGTGCAGAAATTGTTTAAATAGTGATAAATTCTCTGTTGCCCCATAAATATTGAACTTTGGCATAGTTGTTAAGATACTGATTACACACATACAGAGCATTTTTCCACTGTCATATGTTAATTAATTATATTCCTATGATTTAAATCATATGTTGCATTGTATAAAGTATCATAAATAATACCTTCATCAATAAATCATGAAACTTCACCATAAATCATTTTCAGTGGTTTACTTCACAAGAAAAATGCCACTGGACATATATTAATTTTCTAATTTAATTAAGTTAAATAACTCACTTAAGCTAGTTAAGTAATTAACTTAAACAGTAATTGATTAAGGAAATACTTCAGACAAAAGTAATTAACAAAGTTAAACGTTTGCACTTACAGTATAAATTACTGCCCTATCAGGTAATTAAATCCTAATTGCATCATTTTATTGCATCTAACTTGCATTTCATTGTCATGGCATATAGCTATCGAGGCGATTCAGGAGCAGGTGGAGGACCAGGATGCTGAGCCGCTCAGGAGGAGCCACTGACTGATCGTTGCTGACTGTGCTACTGATAGCGTTGTTCCTGAGCCAGGCAAGCCCCGGTGCATGACTCCCTATTTAGGATTTTATTTTCGCACTTGATTGGGGCTAGTAATTGATTGTGCATTAGGTTTATTAGGAGTTGATGTGAAAACTTAGAACTGCATTAGAACTACCCTTCCATATCCTACCTTGTGTCCTATTTTTGTAGATGTGGTCTAGGTTACGTTAGAACTTGCTAGGCTTAGTGGCTAGTCTTGCTGAGTAACTAGTACTCAGGGTTTGGCTCTTCATGTTTTTGTGCAGGTATAGTTTTGCTTCCGCTGTTGCTTGGTGGAGTTCCTCAGCGGGTTCACATCGTAGGGCTTCGATGTGCGGCTATGTATCGTCGAGTTTAGTAGAGGTTGTATTTGTAGATTTCCGCTGTGCCACTCTTATGTTTTAAATCATTTAAAACTTGTAATAACTTAAATATGCAAATTTGTGCTTTTTATGTGATGTACTGTTACGTCTGTTGATCAGCGCTTTACCGACTCGATCCTGTGAAAAGCGGAGAAGCTTCAGCCCGGGGCAGAGACACGAAGCTGCACGAAGCTTGCTGCCCCGGTGCTCCCAACTGACACCTCAGCGGCCGTAGTTAAACTCACAGATTACAGGGAAAAAGGACGTGCAGCCTTAAGATTATTCTTTTATGTCTGAAGATTTTGATCCATTCTTTGAACTACTTACCAGTCATAGTGGAATAATTCAATTTCAAAGAAAATCAGAAACCTCTCCAATCTACGAAGCCATGCATAGGACGCGTTATTATTGCGACCCAGAGAGGGCCGGGGCCACAAGTAATTTCCTCATCCGCTCCAGAAATCACAAATTGTCAACCTAAACATTCTCCCTAGGCTACTTCTGCTGGAGCCACTCACGGGGGAAGCTGCTGCTGATCCGCCGATTGCTGCGCCGTTGCCCGGGCGGCTGGCGGGGGACCGGGACAGGTTTCCCAGCAGGTTGCATGTTCATCGAAGCAAGGCACATCCTCCAGCAATACGCAGCAGTAACACGACTTCCACGTCCAGTAAGAGGGGCTGCAGTTACGCTTCGTGCACCATTTGAGATAAACATAAATCTCGGGCCTCACCGTCCTCTTCTCCTCCTTGCTGTTCGGCTTCGACCGGAGAACGACCCCTGTGTATCTCTCCCCGTCGCCACCTTCGCCTGCAAGCGTATGATGTCGCGCACCTGCGTAGCGTCGCATTTCGCGTCAATTAAAATTGAAGCAGAGATCTAAAACAGTGTGTTGACTCCGAATGGGAGTCAGGATAAATGTGTGCACTTACAATTTGCAGAGAGCACGAGGCATGCTGTGATCACGGCGGCTAAGAGAATTTTTGGCAGCGCCTTGGCATCCCTCTGTCCGCCCATGACGATTCTGCAGCCAGCACACAGCTTTTTCTTAATTTTTGAGTGAAAAGAACTGGAACCGTATGTAGTACAGAGAACAACATTCTCGAATCGTAGGCAAATTATAGAACAGAAACCTTGATGTGTCTTATGGAATGAAACTACTTCCTTCCCCGAATTACAATTGTTTACTATCTGCGGCTCAATTGTCTTATGGAAGGTTAGCAGAAATTACGCTTGGGGACAGTGGCCAAATAGTATGGAAGATTAGCAATCTTGAGCACACATGATATCGCTGTGGTGCCATGCAGAAATCAGGCTCAGGGACATATCAAATGCCAGTTCCGAAAATTATGGATTACTGTCATTGTTGAGAATGTAATTAGCATACAAAACCTTTTAACCATAAAAAAACAAATGATGATAAAGTGAACAAAACCTTGGCTCGGATGAGGAAGCGATTGGTTCTGCTCCTTAGGATCAGTGCAACAAAACCTTTTAACCAGCGAAAGGGCACGTGGCTTAGTGGTTACAAGAGCCTCAGTAGCAGTTTAGGTCTTGGGTTCAACTCCTCGTGGGGACGAATTTTCTAGGATTTAATGACATTGTGCTTTTAGTGGTAGGCGACGCTCCCGTCGACAACGAGGAGCCAGTGGTGACTTCATCAATCTCGAGGATTTGCCGGCTCAGTCTTTGAAGATGCTCATAAAGGTAGGGTTTGCGTACGTGTATTCATAGGGGTGAGTGTGTGTGCGATTTGAGTGTCTGAGTAATCGTAAAAAAACCTTGTCAATTTTAACCATAAAAAAGAAAAGATGATAAAATAAACCGTTCAACCATGTCGTCTTCTTTTTCACCATGTCAATTTTCTTTTATTTCCGTTGCGTGTGGCCAGTTTCTCAATGTTGCAGAGCAAAATGAAGGGACACACAGCATACTTATGTACCTAGCTAATCCAATAATTAATCACTGAATATTTTTACGCCACAACAGATGCATGGTTGAGGAATCGTAATCTGATAAGAAAATGTTTGGGAATTCTGCACATTGTTAGCTTGTATATTCGTGTTGTGCCTTTATTTACACACCTTTGGTCATTGAGTAATATGTTGCATATTTTTCCTAGTTCCCTAGGCTTTCACTTACGTCCAGAAAGTACACTGATGGCATATAATTTTTTTCAGAGTATTTTTATTTATCATGTTCCAGTAACGAAGCTTTGCTGCTCCTGCTCCCTATTGACTCCTCGCATCATGGATCATGTACTTGAAGCATAAACTTGCAGGCGAATTGCCACGAATTGCTGCTCCCGCCGTCCGGTTGCCGCCGGTGGAAACCTACTGACCTACCGATCTCTCCATGTCGTCATCTTCGACGGTATGCGCACGTCGCCCAGTGGCATCACATCACGTTTTTTGCGCGTCACTGAAGTATACCTGAGTCATGAGCTACAACACAGGATTTTGGCCGAAAAATGTGTAAACTCACAAATTGTAGAGAACGCGAGGCATGCCAAAGAGCACCGCGAAGATAATTGCTGGCACCTTGGCTTCAAGGTGACTTTCATGACAGTGCAATAATTTCCTTCTTGTTTCTATAGATGGACCAGCGAGACAATCAGTTTCAAGCCAATCTCATGATCAGAATCCAGCTTGAAATTATTTGGGAGCCAGAGCCGAAAACTGAAACGACTGAATGCTCTCAGTTCGTCAACATACACCACAACTTTGTAAATGGGTCATCAGGCGGGGATAGACGACTCCCTTGGGAACCTGCTGTGAACCCGACGATAATGTCTCCCGCGCCGGCAGGGTCTGCCGTTTACGCGGGCAAATGCTCCAGCAATGGTTCCGGTCCGTGAAGCAAGGAGTGTCGGGCAGCATTCCGCAGCACCAACAGCTTTTATCGCTATTATGTTCGCAGGTACGTATAAAGCATAAGACCACGGTGATCATGCTGCCGCTGATCATCTGCTCGCCGTCCGGCTGCCGCCGGAGACCACCTGCCGGACTCACCGCGCCGTCACCTTCGCCTGCAAGAGTACGTGTTGTAACGCTGCATCACACCTCATTTCTACACGCTACAAAAATCTCATCAGATGTACTAGTAGAAAGGAACAAATATTTACGCGCTCACATTTTGCAGAGATCGCCAGGCATGCCAAGATCAGGGAGATCAGGATCAACGTCGCCTTTGTGTCCATCTCGCGGCTGCTTATCAACCTGAGGGGGGCGGAAGTATCCTTGGAGCCTCGGGCACAATTATAGTTATAGACCAGCAAGATACACTGTGCAACTGCGTCTCTATAAGCTGGTGGCCAACACAGAAGGCTTCACGGACCGAAATTACAATTATTTCCTGCTTATACCTGAGCTAGCTTTCTAAGGAGTACCATATACAGCTGCCATATTATGGGTAAGTATTGATACACATCTTTATTGTTATTAACTGACTTGGATAAGTACATCCCCCCAAAAAGTATAATATATTATTATTTTTTGGCAAGTTTGGAACACTTTTATTGTCGTTGCTAATCCTAAAGATAAACATATCTTGGCTGCCTCCATATTTGATTTTCATACGTCAACTAGCTAGTTCAAGAAAAAGTGTAAGCTGAGGAGAAAGCATGAGCAATATAGGAGTACATTGGTACTTCAACTCATTCAAATCACTATCATATGGAGCATGTCCTTGTAGCAGTCACGAATATAAATCCTAGAATTTCTCTATGTTCAGAGCAAAATGAAGACAAATAGCATACTTATGTACCTAGATAATCCAATCATTAATTACAGAATTTTTATTTACGCCACAACAGATGCATTGATGAGGAATCGTAAGCTGATAAAAAAAATATTTGGGATTTGAACGCCATCAGCACGAATCTCTTCATGGGTGGGATTCCGGGGTTGCATGTGGTAATGTGAACACAGAATCCACTCTCAATCTGCATATTGTTAGATCGTATTCGTGTTGTGCCTGCTTGTACTCCTCGTATATCAAGCACTGCCCCATGGGGGCCTGCCGTTCCCGGCCACCCACCGTGCTTTTATGTACACAATTTTGGTTATTGAGTAATATATTGCGTATTTTCTATAATTTTCTAGGCAAGATAATCAGTTTCAAGCCAATTTCATGATCAGAATCCAGCTTCAAATTATTTGGGAGCCAGCCGAAACTGAAACGACTGAACGCTCTCAGTTCGTCAACATATATCACAAGTTTGTAACTGGCTGATCAGGCCGTGATAGACGACTCCCTTGGGATCCTGCTGTAAACCCGACGATGATGTCTCCCATGCCGGCAGAGCTGCGGGCAGGGACTGTCGTTGATGCGGGCAAACGCTCCAGCACTGCTTCTTGTCCGGGTAGCAAGGAATGTTGGGCAGCATTCCGCAGCAGTAACAGCTTTTAAAGCTATTATGTTCACAGGTACGTATAAAGCATAACACCACGGTGATCATGCTACCGCTGATAGTCTGCTCGCCGTCCGGCTGCCGCAGGAGACCACCTGACCGACTCACCGCGCCCTCACCTTCGCCTGCAAGAATACGTGTTGTAACGTTGCATCACATCACACTTCTACACGCTACAAAAATCTCATCAGATGTACTAGTAGAATGGAAAAAATATTTATGCGCTTACATTTTACAGAGATCGCGAGGCATGTCGAGATCAGGGAGATCAGGATCAACGTCGCCTTTGCGTCCATCTCGCGGCTGCTTATCACCTGAGGGGGCCGGAAATATCCTTGGAGCCCCGGGCACAATTTTATTTATAGACCAGCAAGATATATTGTGCAATTATTTCCCGCTTATACCTGAGCTGGTTTCTAAGGAATACCATATACAGGTACCATATTATGGGTAAGTATAGATACACATCTTTATTGTTATTAACTGACTTGGATAAGTTCATCCCCCAAAAAAGTATAATATATTATTATTTTTGGCATGTTTGGAACACGTTTATTGTCGTTGATTCATGCGAATACTAAAAGATAAACGTATCTTGGCTGCCTCCATATTTGATTTGCATACGTCAACTAATTCAAGGAAAAGTGTAAGATGAGGAGAAAACATGAGCAATATAGGAGTACATTGGTACTTCAACTCATTCAAATCACTATCATATGGAGCATGTCCTTGTAGCAGTCACGAATATATATCGCAACATGCTCATCGTTAGGATAAAATTAACTACAAGATGAGTGTTTTTATCTAAGAATTCAGATCAGCCACTGAACTTGTACTCGATTGTGCTAAATGTACTGCTGATTTCAATACGAATAAGTGAACAGGCTCTGAAGTAAAAAATAGGAAGCATTTTGTGAGTACAAGAAATAAGCCTGGCTTCTCTAATGTTGTCATTATATTGTAAAGTTTGGTATGACAAAATTTGGATGATACACTATAACTCATTCTATTATCTTAATAACATATTAAGAAAAAGGAGCCATACATTTGGTCTCAAGACTCCACATGAAAAAAAAAGTATTAAAAATTACTGACCATAACCAATTAAAAATGGTCCAAAATGCCCTGCACATGTTCTAAGAATTCCCCACGGTCGCCATTACGGCAGATAACCAGAACATACATATCTACCGCCAATACAAAATTAGATCGTCCGAATATAAATAGTGGTAGGACAAAAATAACGTGATAAGACAAAAATAAATTAATGATGCACCCAAATACATTACTATAACAAACTGCGCAAACCACCCCACTATTTTTAATTGTAAAGGAGTGTTACGTTATTCTGGAAACACAAACGCCATACCTTGATTAACAGCTCAAAGTCGTGTCAATATTATACATGCCGATCGAGTCTCCATCTCACTTATTTAAATACAGGTATATTGCTCTTGACACATGCTAGGCCGGTCGTCAAGTTCGCTGGAGATACGTACATATGCGAGTCTATACGTGCTTCTGATATTAGGATGCCTCATCGCATCACATCGATCCATACATCTGCAGTAGTCGATAGGCAACTTGTGTGGAACGTTATCAACTAACTGTTCTAGACGACGACGACGGAGGCCGCGGAAGCTAAGGCTGGCCCTGGCCGACTGACGGGCCGCAGCGGCGGCCATAGCGACACCGCGGACGGCTCGCAGCTGCAAAGCATCATGCAAAGCCAACAAATTAAAACTAGTATATAACCAGCTCTCACGTAACGGTGCGAATTGAAGAAACCGGACTCACCGGTGGCAGGAGGGATGTACGGGCCGTAGGCCGGTGGCAGGGGGGCAGCAGGGACAGTGGGATACGGCACCGGATCGTCGCAGCGGCAGCCTGTCGTGGTGGCCAGCCAGATCGCCAAGGCCAGCCACACGAGCGCCAGGAGCCGGGGACGCCGCTGCAGCAGGGCCATCACGTACAACGCCAGCTGATCAGGTTGCCGAGAAACCGCGGTGGCTCCGTTTGCTTCCGGCGTCGTGTTATTTATACTACACCATTTCACCCCCTTACAGACAGGGACACTGTGGCCGATTAGTCTCGTGGTGGCCATACGTGTCACTGGTAGTGACCTGGACCCAATTTTTCTGGTCAACCATGTTTGCTGGCCAAATGTGAAGATGAGAAGAAACGCTGCCCCGGCGGAGGAAGACAAAATATCTTTCCACGACGTGTTTCGCAGCTTTGTAGGTTCGCGTATTTTTCTCCGGGTAGTCAAATAATTGTCCCCACGTTTAGGTAGAAATGGAATCAAACTATACCAAACTAGCAAGATGGCCCGCGCATATTGCGCGGCTAGCCATACTATTGTAATTGGTATCACATGAATTAAATTTTATTTTTAATGTGTCTATCCATTACATGTTTTATCTTGCAGAATATATATATAAAGCTCTAACTAATGGTTTGTTGTACATTAAACCATATGTGCGCAGCCTCAGAAAATATTAACATCTAGATGTTCTAAGCTCATTTATCTTCCCTTTTGTTCGAGCAATTTTAACTCCGTATGTGTTCTAAATAAATCCCCACTAATTCCGTTGTTTAGTCTTTGTGCTACATGCAAGTTATAATGTGATAGGGTGACCTTGTAAATTATTCAAGGTATATTTCCTTTCTCACTACCTCATATATCACACTCAAATCTTGAGGATCGAACTTTTCTTGTGCTTGACTAATTTATGACGCTCCATGCTCTGAACTTACTTACATTTGACTAATGTATGGCTCCGGTATGTTGTTCCAAGTCATTGTTCTCGCTATCTGAAAAAAAGAAGGATCATTATCCTACGCATGTAGTAGGTATATATTTCCATTTAGTTACTTTCTTTTCTTCTTCAAAGGACCTCTGCCATCTTCCTAAATTTCATACATTTGATACTAACGATTTTGACATGTGCCAGTGACATTTAAAACCTGGAGAGCCTTTACCATTGTGTATCCATCTTGTGATTTGTATTTTTGGACCATAAGGAGTTCATATGGGCTTAATACGTAAAATGAACAATATTAGTTAGATAAAATATATTGATAATCTATATATTTTATGACAACATGTTTGACTATTGGGTCAACAACATAAAGATAAAGGAAGTTTTATAGTTATCTTGTTAAGAGATCGACTTGCAAAAACAAAAAAAAAAAAAAAAAAAAAAAAAGATGCAACATGTAATGCTTCCTCTGCTCCTGAACACATTGTGTCTATCAAAAGTTTCTTCTGGAAATATTCAGCACCTTTCCAGTCCCAAAGTAGCTCTTTCCTGATGTCATTATTAAACTTTTGGTTCAAATTTATATTAAACATACATAGCATAAGCCTTTGTTGGACAAAAGCACTAAGGATTTGAGACTCAGTGATCAAGTGGGATGGCTTGATACTCTAAGTGGTAAATATAGCATGTTTTTTAGTTCAAAAGAGGTATGATGTTGCTCGATTCACCCTTCACTACTTACTGAACACCACATGTTTCTGCTATCTTTGCTGAAATCATGTATTGATTTTTCTTGGAGACGATATGTGTATTCTCCCTTTGTACTATGCTTTGCAGGCATCTGGCCGATTTTTCCTCGAGTCATATGGCTGCCGTGCTTGTGAAAGGGGTCTTGGCTTAGTGGTTAAGGCATCTGAGTAGCACCTTTGAGGTCCTGGGTTCGACTCCCGGTGGGAGTGAATATTCTAGGATTTAACGACATTTGTGCTTTCAGCGGTAGGCGACGTGGCCGTCGACAGCGAGGCGTCAGTGGTGACTTCGTCAATCCGGAGGATTTGCCAGCTCAGTCTTCGAAGATACTCATAGGGGTAGGGTTTACGTATGTGCCTTCATAGGGGTGAGTGTGCGTGCGTTGTGAGTGTCTGAGTTGTACTGTGTAATCACAAAAAAAATGGCTGTCGTGCTTCAGTGAGATATCTCAGCTTCCATCAGCACGCAACGCAGTGGAACCCACGGCCCCGCTGCTGACGTCGTACAACAACACCTCGATCGTCTGCTGTTGCACGTTGCCAAGAACCCCAACCGAGACATCGCCGCCGTTGGCCGCGAAGGCGAGGCAGTCGTTGAACAGGACCCCTGATGGGTCCACCTCCACGATGGCGTCCTTGTCGAACACCAGCGCGACTTGGTCACGTTGACGACGGGGGCGCCCGTGAAGTCCAAGCAGGGGTCCAGGCTCCCCTTGGGCGGCGCCACGCGGTACATGCTCATGCCGCTCCTGAATGCTGCGAGCACGTATGCCGTGACGGCAGGCGGGTGATGGACGTGCGGGAGTCTAGCACAGTGCCGGGGGCGAACACTCGACGGGCACGTCGAGCCGCTGCCCGGCGACGGTGATGTCCTGGAGGAGCACGCCGGCGACGAACCTGGAGGATTCCGCGATCGGAGACCCGACTCCCGAGCGAGAAGGAGCACGCTCCACATGGGCGGGATGCAGTCTGAGAAGGCGTTGCCGTAGGTGGACGCGATCTGCAACACCAGCGAGACCCTGGCCCCTGCTGCCGCCCGCCATGATTCCGGCAGCGGCCTGCTGCATACTTCCCTGCTCGGCGTGGCTACCACCGAACATGAAGCGGTGGATCGTGCTGGCCACGCCGAATTTGTGTGCTTTTATTCCGAATTTCATCTGTTATTGATTATTGTTTAGATGATATGTTATTGAATTTGACACGGATTCATTTGAAGTTGACCATATCATAGTCCTTTTTCATGGTGAACACTTCGTGTAATCTTCATAAAATCCAATGGTTCACATCTTTGTTCTTTCTCTGATTAATGTGGTAATTTCGTGACCTTGAGAGCGAACGTGGTGGCTCCTTTTTCTCTTCAAATACTATGATAATAGATAGATTGAATAGGTAACGGAAGGAAAGATCTCCCGGGGATAGATGTCAAGTCTTCGTCCTGACGAAAGCTAGCTGGTTGTGGCTTCATGTGTAACCTGTAAAGAATACATGTGCGTGATTAGTTTGTAACGTAGGTGTCAAGGTAACTAGATTGTAATCTGAACGAACATGTGTATATCCGGCTGTTAGTTGTATCTCTTGTTGTACAAGTTAGAGTTAGGTAGGTTTCTGTTGTAAACCAAACAGCCGGATAACCGTGATCGTGATCTGCTTGTACACCTATATATGTAAGCCACGTGAGGGGCTTTTCCTCACCAAGATTAACACGCAATCGTCGCACCTCAACAGGGCGACGTTCTCCCACATTGCGCCTCTAAATTTTACATGGTATACAGAGCCATTATAGATTAGATCGACCTCTGCTCCAGCAATGGCGAGTTCTTCCGCGACGCCACCATTGGGTTCGCTCATCGCGCACCCATTTGCTGAGAAGCTGACGAAGGCGAACTACTCGATGTGGAAAGCCCAGGTGCGCGCCGCCATCCGTGGTGCTCGCTTGGAGGGCTACCTCACTGGCGCGACCAAGAAGCCCGACACCGAGATCACCGTCAAGGTTAACGAGAAGGAGGAGAAGCGCCGAATCCGGCGTATGAGCAGTGGGAGGCCTCGGACCAACAGGTCCTGAGCTTCCTCCTGTCATCCCTCTCCAAGGACATCCTTGTCCAGGCTGCATTGTACAACACCGTAGCTGAGGCATGGAGCGGCATTGAAGCCATGTTCTCGTCGTAGTCCTGTGCGAGGACTGTGAACATGCGGCTTGCGCCCTCTACAACAAAGAAGGGCAGCATGACCGCGAGCGAGTACTTCGCGAAGATGAAGGCGATCGCCGACGAGATGGCGGCGGCCGTACGACCTCTCGACGACGAGGAGCTGATGGAGTACATCATCACTGGTCTTGACGAGGACTTCACGCCACTGGTTTCTGCCCTTGTCGCCAGGGTGGAACCGGTGTCGGTTTCGGAGCTGTACTCGCAGCTTCTGAACTTCGAGACCCGAGTCGATCTGCTGTCTGGAGGCAAGAACGGTGCATCGGCCAACTACTCAGGCCGTGGATGCCAAGGAGGCGGCGCGGGTGCTGTGCGTGGTCACCGCGCTCCAGGACAGTGCGGCGGCATGCAGCGTGGCGGTAGCGTTCTAGGGCGCGGAAACAACAGTACTCGTCAGAACGGCTACAACAATAACATCTACAACAACTCGTGCAACAACAAATCTCCAGATGACAAGCAGCCGCTTTGCCAAGTGTGCTTCAAAAAGAGACACACGGCTGCGGAGTGCTGGCATCGCTTCGACGAAGATTTCATCCCCGACAAGACGCTGGTTGCCGCAGCCCACAAGTCCTCCTACGTCGATCCATACTACTACATGGACACGGGAGCGACTGATCACGTGACCGGGGAGCTCGAGAAGCTGCAGATCAGGGACAAGTAAAATGGAAATGATCAAATCCACACCGCCATTGGATCAGGTATGGACATTAGTCACATTGGCCATTCTACTGTTCATACCCCTACTCGTGATATACATCTTAAGAATATTCTTTATGTACCACAAGCTTCTAAAAGCCTTGTTTCCGTTCATCGTCTTGCTTCCGATAATGATGCTTTTCTAGAGTTTCACCCAAAATTCTTTTTTATCAAGGATCAGGTCATGAAGAGCATTCTTCTTAGAGGGAGGTGTCGAAACGGTCTCTACTCTCTCCCGTCGCCATCAATAAAACAAGCATGGAGTGCCACCAAGAAGATTCCCTTTTCCCGATGGCATAGTAGATTTGGGCATCCTTCATCTTTTATTGTTAAGCAAATCATTAGTAGAAATAAACAGTCTTCCATGTTTAGCTGAGCCCAATAAAGAAACAGTGTGTGATGCTTGTCAACAAGCAAAAAGTCATCAATTGCCTTATTCTAATTCCAATAGTGTGTCTCAATTTCCTTTGGAACTTATATTTTTTGATGTGTGGGGACGAGCACCTGAATCTGTTGGAAGAAAACAGTATTATGTGAGCTTTATTGATGAATTTAGCAAATTTACTTGGATTTATCTCCTTAAGCACAAATCTGAAGTTTTTCAAAAATTCCAAGAATTTCATATGATGGTAGAAAGGTTCTTTGGTAGGAAAATTCTTGCCATGCAATCAGATTGGGGAGGCGAGTATGAAAAACTCAATTCTTTTTTTACACGTGTTGGTATTGTTCACCATGTGTCTTGTCCACATACACATCAACAAAATGGCTCAGCTGAAAGAAAGCATCGCCATATAGTTGAAGTAGGCTTGTCTGTTTTGTCTCATGCCTCTATGCCTTTGAAATATTGGGATGAAGCATTCCAAGCAGCTACATATCTAATTAATCGCATGCCTAGTAAGGTTATTGACATGTCTACTCCTCTAGAGCGCTTGTATCATCAAAAACCTGATTACTCTTCTCTAAGAACCTTTGGTTGTGCATGCTGGCCTCATCTACGCCCATATAATGCTCACAAGCTTCAGTTTAGATCCACACAATGTGTCCTTCTTGGCTTTAGCTCTCTACACAAAGGATTCAAGTGTTTAGATGTATCCACAGGCCGAGTTTATATCTCTAGAGACGTGATCTTTGATGAGAATGTCTTTCCTTTCTCTCAATTTCACGCTAATGCCGGAGCTAGACTTCTTCTGAAATTACTCAGCTTTCACCATTTCTCTTTGATCCGTTTTACTCGAGTAATGGGGCTGAACATGTAGAGCAACCAGGGACTAATGATCCATCTAACAGTACTGATGAATTTGTTGAGAATAGCAGTGCTGAACAGGTTGAAAATCAGGAAGAAATAGCGCCAACAGCAGCAGGAGAAACAAGACAGGGCGACACGGGACACGGGGTAGATCTTGTGCAGCTTCCACCCAAACCAGAGGCCGCCACATCGCAGCGGTCGGGCGCAGATGCGCTTTCGTCAGGCACAGAAGCGGCAGGCGTGCCAGGATCTTTCTCGAGTGTGCGGCAGACTCCACCGAGCGAACCAGATGACGCCACGCGTGCAGCAGCCGCGGACCTGGTCGGGCCCGAGCTCGGCAGCACGGGCGCACGCCAGTGCGCACCCGACACGCGGCAGTCCCAGGCGGGGACGCTCGTGTCCCTGGCACCAGCGCGCGATAGCGCGGGCTAGGATCACTCCGCAGCCGCCACGCAGCAGCCCCAGGCGGGGGCGAATCCATCTCGGGCTGCAGCGCCATCAGTGGTGCAGCTGCCGAGATCTTCTGCGGCCGATGATCATCCTCGCACTCGTCTCCAGGACGGCATACGGAAGGAAATTTTTTTTACTGATGGTACAACGAATTACAGTAAAATTTACAAAGATGGTACTGTTAAGTACAGTTTATTAACCTTACAATGAAGTAGAAGCTCTCACTGATAAAAAATTGGAAAAAGGCTATGGAAGTGGAGTATGATGCTCTAATGAAAAATAGGACTTGGCACTTAGTTCCACCACAAAAGGGTAGGAATGTTATTGGATGCAAATGGGTCTATAAAATCAAAAGAAAGTCTGATGGTAGTCTTGATAGGTATAAGGCAAGGTTGGTAGCTAAGGGGTTTAGACAACAATATAGGATTGACTATGAGGATACCTTAGTCCAGTTGTCAAAGCAACTACCATAAGAATTATTTTGTCTATTGTTGTTTCACATGGTTGGAGTCTTCGTCAATTAGATGTCCAAAATGCTTTTCTTCATGGTTTCTTAGAAGACGAAGTTTATATGCAACAACCCCCTAGTTCTTCATGATAGAGCTTTGTATGGACTAAAGCAAGCACCTAGAGCATGGTACTCAAGACTAAGCACAAAATTGATCAGTCTTGGGTTTCAAGCATCAAAGGCATATACATCCTTGTTCTTTTATAATAAAGGTGATATTACTATGTTCGTGCTTGTCTATGTAGATGATATAATTGTGCCTAGCTCAATTGTGAAAAGGCACCAATAACATTGTTGAAAGATCTGAATGATGAATTTGCACTCAAGGATCTAGGTGAGCTCCATTATTTCTTGGGTATTGAAGTGAACAAGGTACGAGATGGTATTGTTCTTACTCAGGAAAAATATGCTTCTTATTTGTTGTGGAAAGTTGGCATATCAGATTGCAAACCTGTTGCTACACCTCTTTCTACTAGTGAAAAAATATCCTTACATGAAGGTACACTATTAGGTCCTGAAGATGCAACAAAATATAGAAGTATTGTTGGTGCTTTACAGTATCTTACTCTTACTAGACCAGATATAGCTTTTTCTGTTAATAAAGTGTGTCAGTTTCTTCATGCACCTACAACTATTCATTGGGCAGCTGCTAAGAGAATCCTGAGATATGTTAAACAGTGTACACGGCTTGGATTGAAAATTCAGAAATCCTCCTCCACTTTGGTGAGTGCCTTAACTGATGCAGATTGGGCAGGATGTTTTGATGATAGAAAATCTACTGGAGGTTTTGCTGTGTTCCTTGGTTCTAACTTAGTTTCATGGAGTGCAAAGAAACAGCCGACAGTTGGTCTAGTACAGAGTCAGAATACAAAGCTATTGCAAATGCTACTGCTGAAGTAATGTGGATTCAAACCTTGTTATATGAACTTCGGATTAAGAGTCCAAAGGCTGCAAGGTTATGGTGTGATAATTTAGGAGCAAAATATTTATCTGCTAACCCTTTTTTTCATGGCAGGACAAAACACATGTTGAAGTGGACTATCACTTTGTCCGGGAAAGGGTGACGCAGAATTTGTTGGATATATAAATATATTCCAACTGGTGATCAGGTAGCGGATGGTTTTACAAAAGCATTGTCAGTGCGCCTGTTAGAGAATTTCAAGAGCAATTTTAACGTAGCACGGTTATGATTGAGGGAGGCTGTAAAGAATCCATGTGCATGATTAGTTTGTAATGTAGGTGTCAAGGTAACTAGATTGTAATCTGAACTAACATGTGTATATCCGGCTGTTAGTTGTATCTCTTGTTGTACAAGTTAGAGTTAGGTAGGTTTCTGTTGTAAACCAAACAGCCGGATAACCGTGATCGTGATCTGCTTGTACACCTATATATGTAAGCCACGTGGGGGGGGCTTTTCCTCACCAAGATTAACACGCAATCGTCGCACCTCAACAGGGCGACGTTCTCCTACATTGCGCCTCTGAATTTTACATAACCGCCAATATAGAAACAAAATGGTTCATGCTGATCATGTGTCTGCTTCCTTGTTGGCAAGCATACTATAAGTGGCTTCTGTTCCTGGTCAGAGTCACTCAAAAACCCCATTCTGCCACTCTCTCCACTCAGCGAGTGATTTCATTGGTTACGGTGAGTTCGAGCTGAACAAGGAGACGTACATCACCATGCATATAACTTATAACTGCTGAGGGTTTCCTCATCTATAACAAACCAGAACCTGAAACTAATAATGTGTGCCATAACTAATCGCAGCGATGATCATGCATCGGGTGCTTGTGTGTGCCGGGAAACTTGAATACTCACAAAGTCCCAACTTTTTTTCTGCTTGTACAAGCAGCTGCGGTGTGTAGACTGTAATTTCAAACCATTCGTTGATATGGCCATATATACTTGGACCTCTGGATCCGGAGTACACTAGTATGGCAACTGTACTAGCTAGGGGATGTTTTTTAAATGTTTATATATCTATCAACTCTTTTCGCAAAGGTGTCAAAATCAAAGTGTCTCGATCTTATGATTCCTCAAAAAAGATCTCTCAAGTCAATTTTACAGTAAACAGAATAGCCATGACGCTTGATTGTTCAGTTGCCTGGATGCGGCGGCTGCATGATGCTACATTAACTGCTCAAAGCTGTATCACAATATACAGGCTTACTCTAACAACCTCAGTAACTTTTTGATACATGCTAGGCCGCCGTGGCCGACCTGTACGCTGTAGATATATGCATACATACATGCATGCATCAGTCTCCCTCATACAGTCATACTGTCTGATATTGGGCTGCCTAGTCCTCTCGCATCACTTCCATCCAAATACTTACGTATAGGGCTGGCAAAAAAGCTCGAGGCTCGTGAGCCAGCTCGGCTCGATCTTAATTTTGGCTCGGCTCGGTCTTCTTAATGAACCAAGCCAAGCCTCTATCATAGCTCGTTTGTTAACGAGCCAGCTCGTGAGCTGCTCGCGAACAGCTCGATTAGCTCGATATGCTCGATTATATAGAAATACTAACTTTAATTCTCTAATAAGATGACAATTTTTATGTTGGTGAAGCTTAATTTATCATTGAAAAAATAAACCAAGTTCAATATAGAGAAAAATCATGTTCAATGTTCGATCGTATTTTTATTTTCTTTTATTTTTCATCTTTGTTGACTTAGATTGATATTTTTTTCTACAATATCGCGTTATATTATGATTTTTGTGTTGTTGACACATGCTAATATTTAAAAAATAATTAAAATTAACTAAATTTTTGTCATAAAAGTTTTAACATACTTGGCTCATCATGAGCCAAATGAGTAATGAGCCAACTCGATCTTTCTAATAAACCGAGCCGAGCTTTCATTTTAACTCGTTATCTTAATGAGCCAAGCCAAGCCAGCTCGTTATCAGAACGAGCTTTAACGAGCTGATCCTTAATGAGCCGAGCTGGCTCGCTATCCACGTATATGGGGTAGTCGAGAGATAACTTGTGTGGAACCTCAGCTGCTGCCCGTATGGCGACGACGATGGCTACTGCCCCGACGACGATGACGGTGGCTGGGCGGGCGGCGCGGCTGGCAGTGGCCATAGGTACAGCTTGGCGGTGGATTTGTCGGACCTGCAAATTAGCAAGAAACGAGCCAACAAATTTGTCATCATTAATGGGACACGCGAAATCGTTGTGTCGCCTCTCAAGCAAACGCGATAATAGAAGAAGCGTGCCGGCGGGACTCACGTGGAGGTGGAAGGTGGGAGCTCGGGTAGCCCTGTGGCAGCGGGCCACCACCACTAGAGGGGCCATATGGCACCGGCTCGCCGTGGCAGCCGGTCGTGGCGGCGAGCCAGCAGAAAGCCACGGCGAGCCACACGAACGCCAGGAGACGGGCAGCCCGCGGCGGCGCGGCCATCACAGCTAACAGTTAGCTAGCCTCTCTACTGCCACACGTACTACGGTACAAGTCCAGCTGATCACTTTGCCGAGAGCAGAGCGCGTTGGGTGACTTGGGTCTGTTGCTCCGTTGGCTCCCGGCGTCGAGCGCACAATGCATGCATGCGTGTAGCCGTCGTCGGTGAACTGATGACGCCAATTTTTGCAGGACCAGGTCCACCATGTTTGCCGGTCAAGTGACGTTGGTCCTTGGAAAGAAGAAATAATTAATGCCGCGAGCCGTCACTCTCACTTCTCTCCAACAAAGACAAATATTGTTCCACGACGTGTCTACGTAGCTTGTAGGCACGCATACTTTTTCTTCTCCGTGTCAAGTAATTTTCACCACGAGTACGTCGGCAAAAAAAAAAAAAAGCTCAACCTGTACATAACTGAATTATAAATGAAGGAAAGGGAACAAGACTCCAACGACGACCGGGGATTGAGGTCTCTAGTCTTTGTCTTGGCATGGAGAAAGCTGGTTCTTGCTTCCTATGGTGCCCTAAAAGGGGAGAGGGGGTTCATGCTCATCGTTAGTCTGCTTCAATTCCTTGTTGGCAAGCATACCACAGCTGCAATTTTCTGCTCCCGATCAGAATCACTGGTTCAATCTATTGTGTGGGCACAATGTCTATCCTAGCTTGTAGGCACGCCTATTTTTCTCGTGGCAATCAACAATTATGACTACATGTAAGCGCAAATCGATCAAACTATTTTTCTGCGCAGACTTAGTGCAATCTGCGCGTATGTGCAGAATAGACTCGCCGTACACACACACACACACACACACACACACAATTGAATCAGAAATACTGGAAGGAAATATACTTGTTGAGCGAAGAACGGGGATTGAGTTCTAATAGTTTTTTCTTGGCTTCGAGATAATTGGATCTTGCTCCTCTCGCTTCCAATGAAAAAAGTGTCATGCTCATGTGCCTGCTTCTTTCTTGGCAGAACACCCCAGGTGTCCTTTTTCTGTTCCCGGTCAGATTCACTCAAAATCCAATCTTGCCACTCTATCCACTCAGCCCGTACTGATTTGTGTGGACTGCTGCCCCTCTTAAAATGGACTTTCAGACATTTTTTACATAGACCGGTTGTCTCTGTAATTGTTTTTTCAAATACTAAGTCATCCGACTCCGGAAATAGATTTTGCTTGTGAAATCGTACATCCCACTTCCGTTCGATCAGAGGCACAGATGGATAAGCATTTATGTAGATGGCTTACCACCTGCCTCTTAAAGCCGTTCCTACAGTACATGATTGAAACCAGGAAAATACTATAGGTCGGACCGACCCACTAAACTGTGTTACGACTCTTGTTGATCTACAGCTGCATGGCTCCTGAAAATCAAACTCATGATTCCCGAGTCGCTAATCACACCAGTCTAACATGTATGAGTGGTATTGATTGGGTCGGTCATAGTGGTGAGCTCCTTTTGCTAGGGGTGGAAACGGATCGAATACGGATCGGATAGTGCCTTTCCCACATCCATATCCATATTTGTAAACGAATATGGATACGAATACGAATGTTTTCGAATACAAATACGAATCGAATATTAAATGAATGCGAATACAAAAGCGAATGTCACTATGATTCGGACGGATACGGATACATCTTACTTTCTATGTTTTTAAGACAACTAGTACACTTTTTCTTCTCTAAAGTATCTTTAATAGCATTCTTTTACATGGTCTACACTAGTTCACATCAAAATTGAATTAATTTTATAATATTTTTGATATAATATATGGGTATATCTATGATATATTAGCGGATACGAATACAAATACGGATATGTCGAATATCTGATGTCAAAACCTCAAACCATATCCACATCCATATTTTCTAATCGAATTCGAATACGAATTCGAATAGTGTAAAAATATTAATCGAATGGCAAATTTCATACCACATTCGCATTTTATCGGATACGGATATCGAATAATACGGATTATCCGTATCCACTTTCCACCCCTACCTTTTGCAATGTGACTGTTTGCCGGTCAGTTAAACAGTGGGTGGGCCAAACCTTTAATGCTTTATAAGCCGGCCGATGAGAAGAAATACATTAATAATAATGAACGAGAGTAGCTTAATCATCTTCGTATTATGTCGTCTACAAGATACATCGTCTGGGATCATCGATCACATTTATTCAGATAATAATACATATACGTAGTACAAGCCATGAGTATTATGTGCCTCATTGGACGTCGAAGTTCAATCAGTCACGCAGACATATACTGCGTGACACGTATCTACTATGCATATGATTGCAGTATATATGTGTCACGCCAAGAACTTCGGCGAGACCAACTAGATCGTGAAAATTTATTTTACAATATCAAGTGGAAAAGGATTAAAACTAAAGAAAAGCTCCAACCCCACGAACGTCCCGCAGCTGCAAAGCATCATGCAAACCAAATAATTAAAACTAGTAACCACGCATTAGATATTTACTTAAACATGTCGGTCCTTAGTCGGATCCTCAGGCAACGGGACTCACGTGGAGGAGGGGAGTACGACGGGTAGCCGTAGCTCGGCGGCCGGGGGCCAACAGGGGGGCCATATGAAATCGGATTCGGATCAGCGCCGTGGCAGCCGGTCGTGGCGGCCAGCCAGAGCACCACGGCGAGCCACATGAGCGCCAGGAGACGGGGACGCCTTTGCAGCAGGGCCATCACGCTAGCACGCAGGCTCTAACTCGGACGTGCTCCGGCTGATCAGCTTGCGGTTGCGGAGCGGCGAGCGCGATGGTTCCCTTTGCTTCAGGCGTCGTGTTATTTATTTATAGCAGTAGCAGACCATCATTTTACCTTACTGACGTGGACACTGCAGCCGACTAGTCGCGGGCTTATGGCAGTACGTGGCATGGTAAACACCAGGAGACAATTTTTCAGGCCCACCATGTTTGCTGGCCAACTGAAAAGCTAAGAAGAAACAACGGGACCCTTCAAGAGGGAGACAAAATATCGTTCCGCCACGTGTTTCGCAGCTTTGTAGGTAGTCAAATAATTGTCTATATATCACAAAAAAAAAAGTCAAATAATTGTCACCGTGTTTAGGCACAAATCGCATGGAACTTTACCAAATTGAATCAGAAGTATTGGGACGGAAAATCTAGAGCAACGACATGGATAGTAATTCTAATATATATGATAATCTCTCGGTAAACACACGCTCACAGCCACAACAGCCTCTATACTGATAGGCACCACCTCTGATTCCTCACAAACACCCTCACATGCTCACTAGGAAATATTACTAGATGTTTAAATCTGATAACCTTACTGGATACTCGTTGGTCTCCGTGGATTTGATGTAAACCTTGAAATACTTTTAGAGAAAAAGCTACAATTAACAAAACAATATGTTGTCACAAAGAATTCATCATAGAAGAGTACATTTGTTGTAGTGACATCTTGCTCTTGCGGTGTATATGGATTTCTCTCAGTCCGTGGATCATTTTTCCCCACTTCTCCGTCCCCTATTCGTCACTCGAGGAGCGCCAACCAACCCACTACATCTCCGTTTCTCTCTCTTTTCTGCGTTCTGTTGGTTGGGACAAGAGGAAGAAGATGATGCTTTGTGGGCTGGGCCTGGTGGGCTGAAAAGAATAAGGTATGCACAGAGGCTTTCCTTTTCTACTAAATGGTTTATGAGCTGGGCCTGGTGGACTAAAAAGAACAAACCATATGCACAGGCTTTCTGTTTTAATTAATTATACACAGTCAATTCGAAACTTTCTATAAAGTTAACTGATCATACGTGGCAAAAGAAATTAATATTCTCTCAGCCACCGTCAGAATGGCCTATTTCTCTTTTCCTTATTGATCTTGGTGGTGCTCGCAGTGAGCCTAAGAAATGCAAGAAATTGTAGATGCTACAGTGCTGGTATATTGTTGCATATAGCGTTGCATGTGGTAGACATAGCTACAAAGATTCATGAATTTATAAGGTTTTTTTACTAAGCAAACATACATATACTTTTATTGATGATAATGGAATTCAACGTGCAATTAAGCTAAACTCGCAAAAAAATCTCACAATTTAATGGATTTTACATTAAAAGGGAAAATCTACTCATTATTATTTTCAAATTTATAAATTATTTACTTCAAAACTCTAGCAGTGAAACTCGGCTATCGAATTATATTTCCGCAGCGACTTGGAATTACTTTCACACCTAACTGGGGATACAGTGGAGTTTCAAATCCATACAATAACTAATTTGTATAGAGATGTGAACAAAGTGACAAAGTCTTATCCCGTAGCAAGACACGGGTAAATAACTAGTACATCTCGATTTCCCATGCCACTTCTTATTCAGATACACGTATATCGGTACAGCCTCTGTAACTCTTGATACATGCTAGGCCGGGCAGGACCCGTTCACTGTAGAATCATACATATATCAATCTCATTGCATATAGATTCATACATATATACATCGGTCTCATTAGCTGCCTCATCGCATCGCATCACGAGAGATACCTTGTGCGTGTGGAAGCTAATAACTGTCTGGACGATATATAACAGCTACTGTGTGAAAGCTAAGGCTGGCCCTGGCTGGGGCAACCTTCAGTCGGACAGACACGGCGCGGTGGACAGCGGCGACAGATCGGCCGCGGAAAAGGCCGTCTTGGAGCTGCAAACAAATTAAGCAAGCAAGACCAAACAAATTAGTCAGGAAAACATTGCGAAGATTGCGCGCCTCGATCAATGTAAGAGTTGAAGAAGCAGGACTCACGAGGAGGGGTGGCCGGAGTGCCATCGGGCGTCGTCACGGGGCCGCCGGATGGATATCCCGCCGGCATGTTGCGGCAGTGGCCGCCGCTCGCGGCCGCCAGCCAGATCGCGACGGCGAGCCACACGAGCGCCAGGAGGCGTGGAGTCCGCCGCGGCGCGGCCATCACGCTAGCACGCACGCCGCCACCACCACGGTTGATCAGCTTGCCGAGCGCTAGCTTTGGCTCCGATCGTTCCTAGCGTTGTGTTATTTATGGAGCACCATTTCACCTTTCAGCCATGGATACTGATGCAGCCCATTAGTCGGATGCTGGCACGTGGCAGTACGTGTCACTGGTAGTGGCCGTCGTTGGTGGCCTCACTGGCCTGGCGCCAAATTTTCCAGCTCCACCATATTTGCCGGCCAAGTGACGTTGAGAAGAAGGAATGATGCGACCCTTCACTTCTCCTGGGACAAACGAAAATGCTGCCACAATGTCCATCCTAGCTTGTAGGTACGCCTCGTGGCAGTCAACAATTGTGACTACATTTAGGCGCAAACCGATCAAACTATACCATATCGTGTTGGATTTAATCAGGTTTATCCTTTTTATATATCCAATTAAATCAATAAATCCCAAGGCCATTTGAATGCTATAATAGTGTGTAACGGTAGCATTAAGTGTGTAATTGTAACATATATGCATACATTTGAGGTGATGGCATTTCCAGCCATAACGTGCATGCAAACTTAATGCAATTATGTGACCACTTGCTGCCGTTACTTGTCCTTTGGGTTTTCACCTGCCGCACCATTAGATGTTTGCATGGTTAAGGCAATTAAATGGTTAATTGCTACCGTTGCAATTCTTTTGGTTTTCTCCTCCCGCATGGTTTTATGCGTGGTATAAATACCTATGTGAGAGTAAGAAAGATAGAGGACACACACCACCACCAGAACCATTGTTGTGCTGCCTAATCTTCCCCATCCCAAGACTTGCGCGCACAGGTATTGGGAGAGCAGCCCTCCGGAACCACGCCACGCTGCGATATCTGCACGGATAGGCGGGCGATCAGGTTTTTGGGAGCACTAGCGCGACTGCTCGCTGATCGATTATTTCCTTCGAGCTTGCTACATGAACTACTTCCCGGTGTTTGTTCGAGGGACTGCACGGCGTACATCTTCCCGCACCAACTTAGATCGACTACTTTAAGCAGCCCAACATGTCGACTGTTGGGAACGGTGCCGCCGGTGCCTCTGGCACTGGTCACGCCTCTGGGTACACCCTGAAACTACTCTGATTGTCAATTTTGTTCTTGCTAATTTGTGAATTAGGCATGAACACGCACTCGGTTAATCTTGTCACAAGATCACTCATGCTACACACAATTATGTTTTATCTTGAGTATTTTGGAATTAAAATATGCCGTAATTTACCTAATTTTCTAACATATCGAATCAGAAATATTGGATGGAAATATACTTGAGCTAGGAGCTAGCCTCTAGTGCCACGTACAAGGTACAAGTCCAGCTGATCAGCTTGCCGAGCAGAGCGTGTTGGGTCTTTTATAGCGTACTATGCATGCATGCATGCGTGTAGCCGTCGTCGGGGGCCAGCGCCCAGCAGCCGCCAATTTTTGTAGGACGTCGTTGGTCCTTTTCTGGAAGAAGAAATAACGCCGCGAGAGACATGATTGGAACCACCAAACGAAGGAATTATATATGAGACAATAGTGTTTTAACCATGATTCTAGACTCTAATTACGTTTTCATTATTGATTTTTAGATTTTGCAAGATCACCATTGATTGCTTTCAGATTTTGCAAGATCACTATTGATTTTATGAAAACTGATGGTAAAATCGTAAAACTATTTTGCAAGATCACCATTGCTTTTCGAAAACTGATGGTAAAATCGTAAAATCTGAAAACCAATGATGAAAACACAATTGGAGTATGAAAAAATGATTGTTTTGCAATTGACCCATTATATATTGTGGTGAGGTCGTTCCGCATGTGACTGTTCGCCGGTCAGTTAAACAGTCGGTGGGAGTGGACCCACCCTTTAATGTTTTATAAACCGGCCGATGAGAAGAAATACATTAGTAATAATTAACGAGAGTAGCTTAATCATCTTTGTATTATTTCGTGTACAAGATACATCATCTGAGATCATCGATCACATTTACTCAATAATACATGTACGTACTACAGGCCCTGACTGAGTATTATGCTGCCTCATCGGGTCCATCCGTAGATGTATGTAGCTCGTGAGCCTCTGTGTAAACTCAGGTGGCGATAAGTGATCGATCACGACGACGATGGTGGAATGACGTTAAGGCGGGCCGTGTGTGGAGCAGCCTTCAGGGGGGCAGGCAGGTGGCGGATGGTGCTGTCGTGGCCACGGCCATGGCTGCGGTGGAAAAGGACATCGAGGAAAGCGACAATATGGTGGGAAATAAGGACTTCGCGGAGCAGGAGCTGCGAACAGGAACACAAAGTGTTGTTTAGTTAGCCCTGACTTGAAATGCTATAGCTAATAATACTCATTCCGTTCAGAAGTATAAGTATTTATTTATAGGTTTAGTCAAAAACATTTTTTCAACTTTAACCATTAATATATATATATATAAATAAAAGAGTTGTATATTATGATAAATCTTGCAGCATCTTTTTCGTATTACTAATCTTAACAACATTTTTGTATTAGAGGTCAAAATTGAGATATTTGACTTTGACAAAACCCAAAAAATACTTATATTTCATAATTGAGAGAGTAACATGCTACTGGATTAATAGTAATATCATGTACTTGCTTTGTTTCCTAATATATGTCGTTTTGCCCTTGGGAAAGAGAATTAAGGAGAGATTAAAAGAAAAGAGAGCTAAGTGAAAGGAGGAGAAAGCTAGAGAAAAAATTGTATTGAGAAACGAGAATAAAATGTAATATGGAAAACATTTGTAAAGCTAGAAGACATATATGTGAAAGGGATCGAGCAAATAGATCATGTGCACTCATGCATCATTCGAAATGTAGACAAAATTAAGAAGAAGCTGGACTCACGGGGAGGAGGGGTGACTGCTGATGGCGGAGGCGGACTGTTGGTGTTGTTGCAGCCTTCTGGCGGTGGGTGGGGCGGCTGCGGCTGCGGCTGAGGGTGTGGCCGGGGCCTTGGCCGTGGTGGACTAGGACATCGACCGAAACGACAATATGGTGGAAAATAAGGACTCCGCGGAGCAGGAGCTGCAAGCAGGAACACAAATAATACTCATTCCATTCAGAAGTATAAGTATTTATTGTAGGTTTAGTCAAAAACATTTTTTCAACTTTAACCACTAATATATGTGAAAATAATTATTTGAATAAAAGAGTTGCATATTATGATAAATCTTGCAGCATCATTTTCGTATTACTAATCTTAACAATGTATTTTTTGTATTAGAGGTCAAAAATGAATTATTTGAGTTTGACAAAACCCAAAAATACTTATATTCATAATTGAGAGAGTAACATGCTACTAGATTAACAATAATATCATGTACTTGCTTTGTTTCCTAATATATGTCGTTTTGCGACTACTTTTCCCTTGGGAAAGAGAATTAAGGAGAGATTAAGAGAATAGAGAGCTGAGTGAAAGGAGGAGAAAGCTAGACAAAAAGTTGTATTGAGAAGCGAGAATAACATGTAATATGTGAAAAAATTGTAAAGCTAGAATGACATATATGTGAAATGGGTCGAGCAAATACATCATGTGTGCACTCATCATTCAAAATGTAGACAAAGTTAAAAAGAAGCTGGACTCACGGGGAGGAGGGGTGACTGCCGATGGCGGAGGCGGACCGTTGGTGTTGTTGCAGCCTTCAGGTGGGGAGGCCGACGGTGGGTGGGGCAAGGTTTGTAAAACCGACGGTTACCGCTCGGTAACCGCGGTTACCGGACTAACCGGTCCGGTCCGGTTAGTTCGGTAATCCGGTTTTGAGATTTGAATTTTGAATTTTTTTGAAAATTTGAAAAAATTTGAAATAAAAAATATGTAAATAAACTAGATGTTATTTGCAACACATTGGTGGAAACGGTTAACAAAAATGAGGTTGTTTGATGGGTCAAAAAAATGGCGCAAGAACCGTCCGGTTAGTTGAGTAGAAACCGGTCGGTTAGTTGAGTAGAAACCGCGGTAACCGGTGCGAACCGTCCGGTTTTGCGCCGTCCGACGCCGAGGTGAAGGTTAGTTTATCGGTTTTTGTTTTTTCCTGTTCCCGTTTGATTGATATACAGTTGTAGAGATGCAATGTAGTGCTGCTAAATCGATGAATGTGAAATTTGTTAGAGGGCAATGTAGTGCTGCTATATTTCATTGGATAGATGGTATTATCAACTCGGCAATTGTTGTGTATTGGTAGTATGTGAATTGTGTATGTGTTACTAAGAGGAAATGAGTACATCGCATTTGTCGATGTGATTTTCTTGCAGGCACGATAGGTGATCGTGATAAAGATAGTGTATGGGAACATAGTTTTCTTGCATGCTTGTATCCATTGTTGTATGTTGATGTGCGCAAAACTACATGTATTATGTTCAAAACTATGTTGTATGTTAAATTTCGTCAAGAACTATGTATCGGACAATTTATGTTGGACTTTGTATGAATTGTGGTATGTTGTATGAGGTTGATTGGTACAATATTTGATGAATTTTATGTTCTCAATGTCTGGTAACCATTATTAGAATATTTCAGCAAATTTCATGCCAAAATTTCCAACTTTTTGAGCCTATTTTTGTAATTTCCAGTGAAACCGACAAAACCGAGCAAACCGGTCGGTTTACCGAGAAAACCGGTCGGTAACCGAGATTTTGAATTCAAATTTTGATTTTTGAATTTTTGGTCGGTTTCCGACCGGTTACCGCGGTAACCGGTGAAACCGGTGCGGGTCGGTTGGAACGGTAGTATCGGTTATGTAAACCTTGGGGTGGGGCGGCTGCGGCTGAGGTTGTGGCCGGGGCCTTGGCCGTGGTGGACGAGGACATTGACCGAAACGACAATATGGTGAAAAATAAGGACTTCGTGGAGAAGGAGGAGCTGAGAACAAGAAGACAAATAAGTTGGTTAATTAGTTGTGACTTGAAATAATGTTAGGGATAATTAACATAATAGCACTGACAAGGGCCGCCATCCTCGAAACACACAATTAGGTAGGAGATCATCCCCAACGTCATGAATCAGTTCCTCCCTCATCACAACATAGTGTTATCTGTTTTTGCTTTGATTTTGGACCCACATTGATGGATGCAATTACTCTCTTGCCCCTGTATCAAAACCCACTGTTTCCCAGAGACGTCTCGAGCCCATGACCGGTTATCCTCTCCCAACTTTCGAAACAGAGAGCTAGCCATTGTCTGCTCATGGGCGGCTGCGACGATGCTACTCTTGGGTGCATCTGCAGCGGCAGCGCGCTTAGGTGTGGAGGCGAGCCGGCACAACGCGTTGTGGCTCCTGTGTGCATAGAGTGACCTGGCTACGCGCATAAGTGGCTGGAATGTTCATTTTCTATTTATGCACTGTTGGAACCATTTAATAGGTCATGGCAAAAGTTTTTGTTTTCTAATTGATAACATTTGTATTTTTGGGTTTAAAATTCCAATTTTAGAATTTTTGGAATTACTAAATGGTACTATATTATAATTTTTGGGTCCTAAAGTGGTGGTTTTATTTATTTATTTTTGAATTTCTGGGCTTTATTTAAAAAAAACTTTTTTGCTCAAGTTCAGAGCGTTCGGGCATCCGAGAAAATAAGATGAGAAAATTACCCACCACTGACATTATAAAAAATAGTCCCAAAACCCCCTACAAATATTTTTAAAAAGCTAAATTCGAAATAATAAAAAATAGCAAAAAATACCCTCGCACCAATTTCTAAATTACCCACTATGTTATTTTGAGTAAAAAAATAGCTAAATTTTAAATAATAAAAATAGTAAAAAATACTCTTGTCGCATATTTCTAAATTACCCTCCTGCCATTATAAGTCAAAAAATTATTAAATTTGGATTATAAAAAGGCTAAAAATATCACTAATTTTATTTCCATAACATTATGAGTCCAAACTAGCTAAATTTTGAAATAATAAACATATCCAAAGTACACTTAATTCCTATTTCTAAATACATTGTCATAAAAATACACTGCGATATGTCTAGCTAGCATGGTAGGTTTAGCATGACACGTTTTCTTCTTACCATGACATATGTTAGTTGTTTAGCATGGCACGTTTGAACCAACCTCCCTTCTAAAAAAATCAAGTCTCTTTTAGCTTTACGTGGATCTCTTTAAATAAAATACTTTCCAAAATAGAAAAATAATAACAATAATTATGGGTAAATTAGTGCATCCTAGGAAATAAGATGCCATTAAGGTCTCAAAATCTAAATGTATTCTGTGTTGACAAGGTAAGATTTACAAATTAAGTACCACAAGTTCATATCTAGTTAATTTTATATTGTATCCGTGATTCATCTGTTATTCTAACACACTTACAGCTTACTTACCTGCTCACTATTTCGATGCTAAATCCTTGCTAGCCAGTTGTCACAATATTGGTTTTTACGTGCTATTTATAACCTGGAAGTTGTATAGATAAACACCACATGCTATACTCCTATTACATTGGTTGGATCTTATAATTGGATCAAGCTCCAATTAGATCATAAATCAAATACAATAGGTTACCTAATACACAATCCAAGATAAATGATGACTCATCTCACACTCAAATTCAGGGATGGCGAAAGTTTTTCCAATCTATTTCTACTATTTTATAAATATAGAGTATAAAATAAATTATAATAACTATATTAAACTTTTATAATAATATAAAAATATTTTAAACAGTGTAATAAGTCTAACCGCGCAAATGCGAACGACCATACTAGTTTGTTTTTAATTTTTGATGAATTTTTGGGTGTAAGGGTAAAACAGTCATCTCTCTTTTTTTTAGCCCAAATAATAACAGAAACCAGATAATGGATTCCTTTCGGCATAATGTGACGAAAGTGTTACACACCAGCGGTTTTCTGATGATGGTCTCTTTTATTATACTAATTAAATGTCTTTTGGGGATGGTCTTTCTGCTAAAAGCATTCTTAGAACGACGTTTCTAATCAGTGCTAGTATGTCGATTATCTCAAAATGCTATAGCTAGTATTCCCTCCGTCCCATAACAAATGGCATTGAAGCGTTTAAATTTTGTCCCAGAACAAATGACATTGTAGCCAATTATAACAAGCTAATCTGATATTTTTGGAAAGCTAATTTCGTGCATATCATTAAAAGGCATAATAACAGCATATATGTATATCATGCAACACGCGCTAGTCAAGCGAAGTCTAAAAGAAAGAAGCTGAACTCACGGGGAGGAGGGTTGACCGGCGGTGGTGGCGGGAATGACGACGCCGGGGTCGGCGGGCATGTGGCCGGGATGTGCTGGCAGTAGCAGCCATGTGTCGCCGCTAGCAGGAGCGTCACGGCGAGCAAGACGAGCGACGTCGTGCGGTGGGGATGACGCGGCGTCACGGCCATCGCGTACGAACCAACGTTCTAGCTGCTGATCAGCTTGCTGGAGCGCGCTGTTGGGCTCCGACGGCGCCCGCGTCAAGCAATTTATAGGCGGCCATTTCCCCCTTCCGCCGTGGAAGAACACAGCGCCCATTGCTAGCAGTAGAGCCAAAGTTTGTGGTTGGCATGGCTTGACGCAAGTTTTCCAGGTCAACCACCACATTCGGTGGTCAACAGACGTTGAGAAGTAGAGATGGGAGGTGCCCAATAGGCCAATATATGCGTTTCTCGATAAACTTGTAGATTTTCTCAATTTCTCTCGTTAAACTGTTTGATTTGCGCAACTCAGTGGTACGTACCTTCAGTAGTCGTGTCACTGTTCTTAGTCCCGACTAGTGCACGTCTTGTCGCATGCTTCCACACTCGGTGGTTAATTCTGTAGTCAAGTCACTACTCCTAGCTAGTCAGTGCGGGTGGAACTGAAACACTACTTTTTTCATCAGCCCGTTCTAATTGGTGTCTGAGTCTTTACTTTTCAATAATGCAGCAAAAACTCTCGCCATTGCTTAGTGCCCCTAATTGTACAGTGAACAAAGTCCCAAACAAGTATGTGGAATCTTTTTGTCAGGCGACTGATAAAAAATCACAAGAATAGTTCCTATGATAAGACCCTAACGACGGTCTTTGTCTGATCAAATACTCCCTTCTTTGTAAAATAACTTTATTTCTTTGAAGTTGCAAATCCCATTACCTTATGTTTGATCGAGGTTATATATAGCAAAAGTTGTCAATATTTAGTTCTAGATCTAGAATCGTTATTTCTAAATCGCGCTATAATCCAAAATTTCTCATGCAAAGGCATCATTCATCGTGAAAGGATTCCCGCTCTTGCAGCAAGACAAATACTCGTGCAAGTTGCAACAACTGATTGCAAGCGGGCAAAACAAGCCAATCATCTATTGTATATATATTTGATATCAAAAAAGAGCCACCATGTTCGCTCTTAAATGCTAGAAAATCCCACGTTAATTCGAGAAAATAAGAAAAGAAAATTACCCACCACTGCCATTATAAAACAATTAGTCAGAAAACCCCCTAAACAATTTATAAAATAGCTAAATTCGGAATAATAAAAAATAACCAAAAATACCCCTCACACATATTTCTAAATTAACCACCATGCCATTATGAGTTAAAAAATAGCTAAATTCGGAATAATTAAAATAACTAGAAATACCCTTCACACCTATTTCTAAATTACCCTCTCATTACAAGTCTAAAAAAACAAAATTTAGATTATAAAAATAGCTAAAAAATATGCCTAATTCTTATTTTTAATTTACCAACCATACAATTATGAGCTCAAAATAGATAAATTTTGGAATAATAAAAACATCCAATAAATATTTAATCCCTATTTATAATTACACCGTTATAAAAATACACCGTGAAATATCTAGCTAGCATGGCACATTATCTTATTTTTAGCATGAAACATTTCGTTGGAAAGATTTATTTGTAGCACGACACATTTTATTCCTACCATGACATATGTTAGTTGTTTAGCATGCCACGTTGGAACGAACCTCACTTCTAAAATAAAAAATCAAATACATTGTTAGATAAGACACAATCCATGATTAATGATGACTCATCTCACACTCAAATTGAGGGATGGTGAGAAATTCTTCAATCTATTTTCTACTATCTTATAAATATAGAGTATAAAATAAATAATAATAATAATAAATTATGTTAAACTTCTACAATAATATAAAATATTTTAAATAGTATAATAAGTCTAGCCGCGTAAATACTCGGGCAGCCATACTAGTTCTCTAAATACTGAATCATGC
The DNA here is from genome assembly GCA_007726485.1 of Eragrostis curvula. Taxonomy (NCBI): domain Eukaryota; kingdom Viridiplantae; phylum Streptophyta; class Magnoliopsida; order Poales; family Poaceae; genus Eragrostis; species Eragrostis curvula. The sequence goes on along the minus strand of RWGY01000741.1, from coordinate 32,517 downwards.
AGCAGAAACATACACGCCAGCGAACAACTCCAGCTAGTGATTATTCCACCTCATCAACCGATCAACTCGGCAACAAACACTCGCCGTCAGGTAGCAACGCTGCTCATTTCACGGCGGCAGGCAGCTGATCGATCTCGCTTCGACGAGATCGTCAATGAGGCGGTGCAGGTCACGGCGCGACGCGCCGCCCTCCGCCACGGCCGCGTTCGCCTTGGCGGCCAGCTCCCGCGCCCTGGCCCTCGCGGCCTCCCCGGAGCCGCCGGGCTCCATGAACGCTGCCACCGCGCGCGCCACGGCCTCAGCCGGCACGACCTCCCTCTCCTCGTACCTCGCGCTCCGCTTCCCGTCCCAGACGCGCGCCCCGATCCGTAGCACCTCCGTGACCAGCCTCTCCTCGATGAACTGGTCGAACACCAGCGGCCACGTCAGCATCGGCACGCCCGCCGCCGCCGCCTCCAGCAGCGAGCTGGACCCGCAGTGCGTCAGGAACGCGCCCACCGACGCGTGGGCCAGCACCGCGGTCTGCGGGACCCACCCGCGGATCAGCATCCCCCGCTCCCCGACGCGCTCGGCCCACCCGTCCGGCGGCGCCCACCCCGGCCCGTCGCTGGCCCGCACCCGCATCGCCCACAGGAACGGTTTCCCGGACGCCTCCAGCCCGAGCGCCAGCTCATTGAGCTGCTCCGACGAGACGGCGGCGTAGGTGCCGAAGCACACGTACACCACCGAGCAGCTCGGCTTGGAGGCGAGCCACTCGAGGCACGGCGGCGCCGGCGACGACTCTGCTCCTGCCGATGGCGGTGGCAGAGGCAGCGAGACGGGGCCGACGAAGTAGCCGCGCTTCACGGTCTCCCCGTCGACGGACATCTCGCAGTACTGTCGCTCCATGTCCACGAACGTGTTGCTGACGACGCCGAGGCACCTGGCCATCGCCGCCTTTTGCGGGCTGAACTCGAAGCTGCCGCCGTCGAGCTGCTGCTGCTGCTTCCCCGCCGGGCGGCGTCTCAAGAACTCCGGCAGCTCGGCCACCGGGATCCGTATCTCCGGCGCGTGGAACCCGGGGACAGCAACCACTTCCTCCTCCTGGCCGTCGTCTCCGACGACGGCGGCGGCGCCGGTGAGGCGGCCCATGGCGAGCGACGCGAAGGGCCCGACGACGCTGAACGTGACGCACGGCACGCGGAGCTCGGCGGCGACGGCGCTGTTCCAGAAGAAGTGGAAGTCGGTGACCACCGCGTCGGGGCCGCGCTCCCTGATCAGCGCCTCCTGCGCCGGCCGCGTCAGGGCCTCGTCGACGGCGGCGGCGTCGACGCGCCACGCGTCGTCGGCTCCGGCGGCGGAGAGGTTCTCAACGCCCGGAGGGAGGCCGTCCACGGCCGGGAACGGGTAGGTGGCGATCCCGACCAGGCCGCTCGCCGCCGGGCCGTGGCGCGCCAGGGCCGACCGGACCACCGGGACGTTCGCCGGCGTGACGGCGACGGTCGGCTCCACGACGCCGGGCCTGGCCGTGGCAAGGCGCACGGCGAGGTCCGTGAAGGGGCCGATGTGGCTGGTGGCGAAGAAAGGCACCATCAGGATCCGCATCTTTTTGCTTCTTCGCTCGTCAGCCATTGATTTTCTGGTTGTTTCTTTGGGTTCGAGCGATGATGAACTAACTGTTGGCCTCACTACGCAGTGATAGATGAAACGAAGGTCGATCGATGTAGGCAGAGAACTCGATTGGGGAATGGGATTAAAGTTCAACTAATCAGTGATGGTGTGATTAAATTAATTTGACGTTTCCCTGGCAGCAATAAGAAAACAAGGTCGTTACATAAGATTCTGATCTCTCACCTTTCTAGAGAGAGCACCCTTGACAGTTGTCACGTTCGTAGTCAGAGCGCAGTAGTATTAAAGATCGTGTCTCAAACCACTCATCAGTGGGAGTGGGTGCTCTGGAAGAGCAGTTGCAGTACTAGACTTAGCCTTAATCAATATCTCTAATGACAAATAAGTACCAAAACAACTCCATGATGTGACCTTGGCAAAGCATCACTCATCCATATTTTAGCAGGACAAAGACGAATAAACAGGGCTTGTTATTCATCGTATTATTTGAGCTTACATGATACATCATCTGAAGTCATCCATCGATCACATTTATTCTAATGCATATATATACTCTATATTACAGCCTCTGAGTGTGTGTATTATGCTCGCGTCCATCAGTATATGTTGTAGCCCGTGACCTCTGTGGAAACTCAGGTGGCGATGAGTGATGACGACGACAACGACGATGGTCGCATGAAGTTAAGGCGGACCGTGGGTTGCGCAGCCTTCAGGCGGGCAGGCCGGCGGCGGGCGGCGCGGGCGTGGCCGAGGAAAAGGACATCGAGCGAAGCGACAATACGGTGGGAAATAAGGAGCTGAAAACAGGAAAGACAAACGTGTTGGTTAATAAGCCCCGACTTGAAATGCTATAGCTAATAACGCGCTTCTGGCCTAATAACAGCAGATACTGTATAAAGTATATATATCTTGAAACACGAGAACTGATCATGCGAAGTCCAGAAGAAGAAGAAGAAGAAGAAGAAGAAGAAGAAGAAGAAGAAGCTGGACTCACGGGGAGGAGTGGTGACCGCCGGTGCCGGAGGGGATGACGACAACGACGCCGGGATGTTCCGGCAGTGGCAGCCGTGCGTGGCGGCAAGCAAGAGCGCCACGGCGAGCAAGACGAGCGCCGTGAGCCGGGGACGACGCGGCGGCACGGCCATGGCGTACGTGCACCGAAGTTCTAGCTGGCTGGAGCGCGCTTGGGCTCCGACGACGTCCGCACCAAGCTAGCTATTTATAGGCGGACAGTTTTCCCTTCCGCCGTGGAAGAACGGTGTGCCTTCGGCCCAGTGCGAGCAGTAGTGCGATACTTGCTGCCGGCATGGCAGTGGCCACCCATGGTGGCGTGGCATGGCTCGACGCAAGTTTTCCAGGTCAACCACCACATTTGTTGGTCAACACACGTTGAGAAGAAGAAACGCGACGTGTACAATATCTGTATTTTCATATCGGCCTAGCTTTTTTTAGATAATGAAAATAAAAAGACATCCTGGGCTTGGCCTCATGAAGAGGTTACATCCGTCTTATTACAACTTTGCAGCACATCCCTCAGCCGGAATGAATAACAAGTACTTCTAAACAAAACACACCATACAATTTGAATGATAAGAATTATTAATGACAAAGTTTTATACTAAATCTCCATCACGCTGTGCAAATATTATATGTGTTTCTTGATATAAACTGCTGGTTGATAATCAAGCTGGTTCATCAGCAAGTTTCATTTCCCTTTGTATTGAATCATATTATTTCCATAATCCTTTTTTTTTTTCTGAGTTGTCACCAATCATGAACGCTCTTGCTCAGAAATAAGGAAGAAGATGAGCTAGCGTCGACTAAAATCATGAGTCATGAGTAACTTCAATTCACTCCTATTTAACTTGTTATACATGTAGCCCAACCGCGACCGTAAGTCCGGTTGGAGATATATGTGCAGCATATAGTAGTACTACACATTTATTTCTTTTACAATATTATTATGCTTCCTCATCACATCCATATCCAATCCATTTGTCCAGTTGTCGCTTCATGATTTGTTGTTGGGTAAAAAAAAAACTGCATGTGGGAAGCTAAGCTGGATACGTATCGACGGTGATGAGACTGCAAATCAGGGCGGCGGGCAACCTTCAGGTGGGCAGCGGGGCGGGCATAGGCGACAGATCGGCCGCGGAAAACCGGACGGAGCTGCAAAATCAAGGAAACAGAAAAAAAATTCAATTAGTCAATTTGTGAGCTTAAGCTACTCCTAAGCATGCAACTGAGGCAGAGGCAAGCAAGAAGAAGAAGAAACAGAGCCGGACTCACGGGGCGGGGTTCCCGGCGACGCCGGCGTCGACAGGAGACCGCGGCCGCCGAACGGCAGGGGCACGTCGCGGCAGAGGCAGCCGCTCGTGGCCGCAAGCAAGAGCGCCATGGCGAGCCACACGAGCGCCACGAGTCGAGGAGTACGCGGCGGGAGCAGAGCCATATTTCGCGCAACACAAAGCAAGCAACACCAACACGTACAGAAGATGATCAACTTGTTGGCTCGCTGATGTTTTGGCTGTGCGCCTGTGCCGTCAGCTCGCGCCTCGCCTTGTGTGTATTTATAGGATACAGGACACCATTTTTTCTTTCTGCCACGGACACCGGCGCCGGCGAGCCGTGTGTACGCGCCGCTGTTAGTGGTCTCCGTTGGCGGCGGCTTGGCGCCAGTTTTCCATGCCCGCCATGTTTCGCTTCAAGAAGAGATGCGATGTCAATAATTGCTTTGTACCCACACGCTCGTCGCGGTGGTCGATTGTGATTCTGACTGATCCCATATATGCATGCACCCGTCAAATCTCGACGAAGATGCATAGTGTGATGTACGTACAAGAAAATCAAAGTCGTTGTTTGCATGTTCCTACCGAACTGGACCTGTTGCTAGTGTCCTTTTTTGTGGTATAGTGCCTTCTCCAAATTGTCAAATAAACGGAAGAAAAATTCTGGTTCTTCCAAGAAATTAGGGGCCATCTCATTGCATGCTTCCTTTTCTGCATTAGCATATGCATCCCCAATTCACAAGTGGTTTCGTAGTTTCCAGTAATGTTTAAAGGAATATTATTCTTCCGTTATAAAAACTCATGGATGCTGCGCTTTTATTATTCTTCCAGTAAGAATTCATAAAACACAGCTCAGTTTTAGTGCAAATTTGCACTAACTGTACCGTCTTAACATCAATAAAAAAATAAAAACAAAGGGATTACAGTAATATAGCAAACTGCGCTTTAATTTACAGCGGGGTTGCTTTAAAAATTCGGATGCTGCGCTTTTACCAAGAGTCAAATTTAGAGTATTATTCCGGAAACTCAAACGGGCATAACTTGATGAACTGCTCAAAGCTATATCACATTATACATCTTGAGTCTCCATCTCACCTATTTAAGTACTACTCCTACATGTATAGGCATAGACTCTTGTAACTGCTGACCATGACTAGTTCGGTTGGGATACATGCAATATTCTCTTCATTTCAAAATAGTATTGTCTGATATATTGGGACTGCCTTAGCTCAACTGCCTGGCTGGACGATGGTGGTAGCTGCGAAAGCTAAGGCTGACGAGGGCAATGTCCCTTGCGACAGACTGGCGGAATGAGATACGTGCAGCGGCCAGAGCGACAGGATATTCCCGGCAAAGCTGCAAAGCAAGCAACAACTAATCATCAGTAAAACATGCAAAATTGTGCCGCCTCTCACGCAAAGGCGATAGCCGGAGAAGCCAGACTCACGTGGGGGAAGGGAGGTAGGGTACGGCTGGTAGGACCCAGCGGGGGCAGGAAATAAGCCATATGACACTGGCGGTGCGCCGTGGCAGGCGCTCGCGGCAGCCAGCCAGAGCGCAACGGCGAGCCACACGAGAGCCAGGAGCCGGGGAGCCCGCGGCGGCGCGGCCATCGCAGAAACACGTAGAGTACTCTAGTTGATCAGGTTGGAGCACGCTTTGGATCTGCTGCATGTACCAGCTTGATATTATAGTGTGGTATTTATGCTTGTGGGAATCCGCAAGTGATGGCAGCACTATACCATATAGCGTGTGCTGAGTCAATGTTGGTGGCTTGGCGCGAAATTTCAAGGTCTACCATGTAGTATTTGCCGGTCAACGGACGTTGCGAAGAAGATAATATATATGGCGCTTTAATTTTATTGTCCCGGCCCCATACAGACCAATAATTGTTTCTTCGTAAACAATTATTATTATTGTTCATATATTTCTCATAAGATTACATTATGGTGGGATAGATGGTAGAGTTGTAAGAGTGGCTTCAGGTAGCGGTCTTCAAATCCTTGTCACGCCGAATATGTAGAGGGCATGTTACTACGACCGACTTGTGTGGCATTTGACCACTTATGTAGTGCTTTAGTCTTGTCAATGAATCCCTCGTTCTTTCAAGTCCAAATATCTACGTGGAATGTGTGCTTATGCGAATTCTCAACTGATGGCAGCTGAAAACGAAGACTGAAGATCCCACTTTATCAGCTTTGAGTACACAGCACGCTCCTCAAATATCATGGAGCATGTACTACTACTAGACAATCAAAAAGAAAATTTCAAAGACTCGTTTGAATGTTCTGTCGAGTAGGGCATGATGAGCACATCTTTCTCCGGATTGTCAAATAGATGTGACCGCCGGTACGTGATAATCACACCGAAGTATGGCAAAACAAATAAGAGCCATATGATGGTGGAGGAAAAGGGCCAAGCGGCGACCGAGGTCTGTCTTCGTCTTTGCTTGTCATGGAGAAAATCGAACAAGCTGCATGTGGTTGCTTCCTGTTTTGCATCCATGGCATAGGTGTCATTTTCAGATTAGTTTCTGTGTTGCTCGCTCCAATAATACAACTAAGCCATCTCTGCAGACTGCAGTTGTAACTTAATTATTTACAGCGTGAAGCACTTCTTTTCTTTGATTTGAATTCTTTTTTTTTTTTGCAATACTAGAATTTTAAACTTTTCGGTTTATTTCCTTTACTTTATCGGTTGAACAAATAAGGGAAAGAACTCAGAGAACTTGAGAGATGACATTAAAGATGCCGGAGGCCGGTTGCGGGAATAGTGGCGAGCCACACAAGCGCCAGTAGCCGGGGAGCCTGCGGCGGCGCCATTGCGCTCCCGATGCAGAGTACTACCTCTGTTTTCCTTTTATTTACATTAGGGCACTATGTTGTTCTAATGTCAATAAAATAAAAACATAAGAAGTATAGTAATATGGCACCCGACAGCATGTTGCCTTAAAAACTCGACTTGCGCTTTTACCAAGAGTGAAAATTTACAGTAAAAAGTGTATTATTCTGGAAACTCATATGTCATAACTTGATTAACTGCTCAAAGTTGTATCACATTATACATCTTAAGTCTCCATCTCACTTATTTAAATACATGTATGGGCATAGACTGCAAATCATGACCATGGTATAGGCCAACAATGACTAGTTCGGTTGGGATACATGCATATACTCCCATTCATTTCAATTTATTTGTACTGTCTGAAAAAAAAAATTGGATTGCCTTAGCTCAACTGCTTGGACGATGGTGGCAACAACGAAAGCTAAGGCTGTCTGGGGCAATTTCCATTGCGACAGACTGGCGGGATGACAAACGTGCAGCGGCCACGGCGACATACCCTCTGACGCCTCGCAGCTGCAAAGCAAGCAACAATTAGTCATCAGTAGAACATGCAAAATTGTGTCACCTCTCAAGCAAATGCGATGATAACTGGAGAAGCCAGACTCACGTGTAGGATACGTCGGGTACGGACTCGTCGGGTACGTCCCCCCAGCGGGGACAGGAAGCGGACCATATGGGATCGGATCGCAGTGGCAGCCGGACATGGCGGCCAGGCAGAGTGCTGCGGCGAGCCACACTAGCGCCAGGAGACGGGGACGCCTCTGCAGCAGGGCCATCACCCAGAAACACGTATGAACTCTAGTTGATCAGCTTGGAGCGCGATTTGGCTCTGCTGCATGTACCAGCTTCATATAGTGTGGTATTTATGCCTACGGGAATTCTCAACTGATCAGCTCTGGCAGCACAACCAACCTCATAGTGTGTGCTGAGTCAATGTTGGTGGCTAGCTTTCGGCGCAAATTTTCCAGGTCCACCATATATTTGTCAGTCAACAAATGTAGTAGTTCGCAGGCAGGCGGCAGCTGTAAGCAAAAAGAAGAAATATGTCACTTCAATTTGATTTTCCCCAAAGAGACCAATGATTACTTCGGGGAAAATAGAGTCCAATGATTACTTCGAAGCCAATAATTATTATTGTTCCTATTTTCATTCCCATAATAAGCTTACATTTTGGTGGGATAGATGGTGTATATAGTTGTAAGAGTGGCTTCATGTAGCCGTCTTCAAATCCTTGCGATGCCTAATGATATAAAGAAGCCAAGAAGGACATGCTACTACGGCCGACTTGTGCGGCATTTGAACACTAATGCAGTGCTTCGTCTTAGCCTCGCACGGAGAAAATCGAACAAGTTGCACGTGGTTGCTTACTTTTCTGCATCCATGCAATGCGTGTCCTTTTTTTAGTGGGTGGCTCCCTCAAATACAACTATGCATTCCGTTCTTCTTTTTATAGCTTGATGCATTTTTTTCTCTCTTTGAATTGAAACTTTTGCAAGTCAAATTTAAAACTTTTCAGTTTTTATTTTTTTAGTTTAACGAATAAGGGAGATCAAAGAGCTAGATGTGAAGCCAGTTTGCACCTTATGAAGGGAAACCGGGCCTGTTTGGAACAAGCGTATAGAAAACATACGGAAAACATAGAGAAAACAAAGATAAGATAAATCAAAAACATTTTCTCTATCAATCTAAAAAGTTTCACGGAGGTCTGTCGTCCACTGTTTACCAATCTAAAAACTAAAATGTTGTGCTTTTATCAAGAGTCAAATTTACAGTTCTATCAAGAAAAAAAGAATGAAATTTACAGCAAAAGGAGAATTATTCCGGAAACTCATTCGTCATACTGCTTAAAGCTGCATCACATTATATACATCTTGAGTCTCCATCTCACTTATTAAATACTACAGGTATAGGCATAGACTCTAATTGCTGACCATGCTAGACCGACCATGCATGACTGGTTCATTTGGGAACTTGGGAATTGGGATACATGCATAGTTGCATACTCTTCGTTTGGAATTACTTGTATTGTCTTATATATTGGGAGGCCTTGGCTCAACTGCCTGGGCGATGGTGGCAACTGCAAAAGCTAGCTAAGGCTGGCCATGGCAACGTCCATTGCGACAGTTAATCGCCGAATGCATCGAAGCTACAAGCAAGCAACAATTAGTCATCAATAAGACATGCAAAATTGTGCTGCCTCTCACGAAAAGGCGATAACTCGAGAAGCCAGACTCACGTGGAGGAGGGGCGTCCGACGTCCGGAAGGTCCCCACAATGGGGACATCAATGGGGCCATATGGCACCGGTTTGCAGTGGCAGCCGGTAGTGGCGGCGAGCAAGAGCGCCATGACGAGCCAGACGAGTTCCAGGAGCCGGCGAGTCCGCGGCGGCGCGGCCATCATGCAGAAACACGTATGAACTGATCCAGTTGATCAGCTTGGAGCGCCCTTTGGCTCTGCCGCATGTGTCAGCTTCATATAGTCTGGTATTTATGCTTGTGGAAGTTCTCAAGTGATCAGCTCTGGCAGCACTACCAGCCTCATATAGTGTGTGCTGAGTCAATGTTGGCGGCTGGGCGCAAATTTTCCAGGTCTACCATATATTTGCCAGTCAACACTCAACAGACGTTGCGAAGAATAAGGCCTCCTTTGGTAGGGCTTCTCCAATAGCTTCTTCAGCGGCTTCACATGTTTTCCAACTAAAAAGGGTGTTTCTTCATGTGCTTCTCCTTAAAAAAAGGAGGAAATCGTATCCAAAAATAAGATGAAGCATGAAGCCACAAAATAGTAGCTTCACCGGCTTCTTTTCTCTACATCGCCCTCATCTTTCCATATTTGTCCCTAAAAATATGTAGAAGCTGCAGAAAAAGCCATTTTGCCAAACGTTTTAGGCACAGCCGTAGACACAGCCAGCACAGCCTTTTTTTAAATAAGCCACAGCCACAGCCGAAGCCGGCACCAACCACAGCCTTACCAAAGAGGCCCTAAGTATGACACTTTAATTTGATTCTCCGATACCAAATGATGATGGAGGAAAAGCTCAAGCGACGACCTAACTGTCTGTTCGGCAGCGACCTGCTAGGCATTGGCGGTTGATCCTTGCCCATGTGGCCTGCCTGGTGTGCACGATCTCGACGACTGCATCCTCATCGGTAGCCAGCAAGATCGTCCGCCGTAAAGGCACCAAAGGATGCGGCGGCGCTAATCCAACCCACTTCCTTTCATATTTCAGATTCCATCCGGCTCGATTCGTAGATGGCTAAGTTGATTTTTGGTAGAAGAGTCCTAGATTAGAGTTAAGTCTTTTCTATACTAAGTTACTTGATATTCAGGATTTGGTTCTTAAGATTCCTCTCGTGCGACAACAAGGAGGTAGGATGGATTTGGTTTCTCCATAACAGCTCTGATGAAGGTGATGGTGGCGAGAACGTCAGCAACTTCATGGCAACATGGGTATTTAGATTTCCGGATGGCGGCGTCGAGGCGGGGATGATGCTACCGCCATGGAATAAAATTTTCCGACCCTTCCCTGTTTTATCGTGATTAGATCCGATCACGATAGAGGGCTAGTGAGAAGATCAAGATTAGTTTTTCATTTTCTTTGGTGGAAGAAAGAGGACACAAGAAAGAAGAAGACTTTTCTCAATTCTGTCTACAATAATGTTGGCTGTCGTTCACTGGGCACCCGTTCTCAACCTATTTACTGAGAGTTTGGGATTGAGTTTTAAAACTACATGCTGAGTGTTTTTTGTTGTATTTCTTTGTTTTACAGAGTGCTTGTAACATTTATGTGTACTCAACTATATCAATATATGTCTTCTTTCCGCTCAAAAAGAAAAAAGATTCCTTAGATGGCTAGGACGATCAAATGATCAATTGAGCTGGGCCGTGGGCGCGTCGCCAGCTTCGAGACGAGACGTGCCGGAGACGTCGTGGACTCATGGCTCTGGGCGTCGGATGGAAAGTATGCGACCCGGCCGCACGGAAAAAAAAATTCCCAGTTCTAGTCCGACTCCGATTCCAATGATGAACGGCCAAGACATAAATAACGCAAATAACGCACGTCGTAGCGTAGTGGCTTTTGGTCAGGGAGCTTTCTTCTTACCTCGCGCCGTAGCCCGTAGTCGAAGTAGAAATTTTCCCTCGCCGGCGGCGTCATGGCGAAGGGCGGCAAGTCAGCGGCGGCCTCCACCTCCGCGCCTCCTCCACCGGCGCAGAAGAAGAAGAAACCGAAGCCGGGGCTGGACATCGAGGGGTACCACGTGGAGGGCGTCTCCGTCGCCGGGCAAGAGACCTGCGTCATCGTGCCCGCGCTCAAGCTCGCCTTCGACATCGGCCGGTGCTTGCCGTTCGCCGTGTCGCAGGAGTTTCTCTTCCTTTCCCACGCGCACGCCGACCACGTCGGCTGCCTCCCGCTGTACGTGGCCATGCGCAGCCGCCGGAACATGTCCCCGCCCACCGTCTTCGTCCCGGCGAGCCTCGCGGACCTGGTGCGCAAGCTCTTCGACGTCCACCGCGCCATGGACCAGTCCGAGTTCCCGCACAAGCTCGTGCCGCTGGATGTTGGGGAGGAGTGCGAGTTCGGGAACGGGCTCAGGGTCAAGGCGTTCAGGACATACCACGTCGTGCCCAGCCAGGTCGGTGAGGCCGATTAATTGGTTCAAAAAAGCACTTATATTTGAATAATTTTGCGTGTTGTTGATTGGATGGTATTTGAATTACTTACGTGGTGTATATGCAGGGTTATGTAATATACAAGATGAAGACAAAGCTCAAGCAGGAGTACGTTGGCCTCCCAGGGAGCGAGATTAAGAAGCTCAGGGAGTCAGGTGTTGAGGTCTGTCTGTCTGTCTGTCTGTGCTGCTGAATGTTGAAACCATTTTTAGTACAATCTTGTGTAACACTTATTGATGTATCTTTTAACCAATTCGCTATCTGCAGATGACAGATACTGTGGCAACACCTGAGATTGCTTTCACAGGAGATACAATGTCCGATTTCATTCTTGATCCTGACAATGCGGATGTGTTGAAGGCAAAAATTCTTGTCATGGAGGTATGGTGTATTGTCAGTTACCATCAACTTGCTGCAACCTTTTTCGCTACTAAATTTATGCTGAAATTCTCAGGCAACTTTTACTGTTAAAAAATGTTGCTCTGCAGTGCTGAATATTTTGCTGCAGTTTCTTTTGTTATCAATGTCTAATCTAGTAACACTAACACGCCTTCTGCAACTTTCAGAGTACTTATGTTGATGACAAGATGACAATTGAGCAAGCAAGAGAAAAAGGGCACACTCACTTGTCTGAGGTTTGCAGACTTTGTTTATTTAATTTCCAAAATTGCACTTAGTATTAACCATTTACCTTACATTTATGTTTGGCAATGCTTGCAGATAACGAGTCTAGCCGACAAGCTTGAGAACAAAGCTATTCTGCTGATTCACTTTTCAAATCGCTATACTACAGAGGTGGGCTATTGCTTCAGTCCTCTCTAAAATGCCAATTGCACATTATTATTTTTCTTCTGTTATTCGAGTCTATTCTTTGCTCCGGTTACTTGGTGAAGTAGTTCTTCTCATTGTTAAGATGCTTGTCTCCAGTGGGTTGAGAACAGCTTCACCAATATGGTTGCACAAATTTTCTGTTGGAAAATTAGGCCTGTATGTTCTGCAAATTATGTCTAATATTGTTTATCTCATTTACAAAACCTCGAGCTTCCACAGCCTCTGATTCTACTCCTTTCTCTTCTGTTTTTTTTTTAACGCGGACAATAATCTTATGACCTCTCTGTTTTCAGGAAATTGACGAGGCAATAGATAGATTGCCGCCATCTTTTGGAAGCAGAGTTTATGCATTGAAGGAAGGCTTTGATTCAAAAACTTGAAGGCAATTCAAACACATGAACCCACAATCAGCAATGATTTAACTTTGTAGCTTGTATCACTTTTTGTACCTTCAGTAGTAATCCTTGTGCTATGTGCTCTCTGGTTACCATACTATTTGTCTGATGGTTCATGTGGATTTTTAGTTTGGTCCATACACGGTACATGTTTCATACAGAGATAACAAGGAAAATATTGAATGAAGTGCGCAGCCATCTATCCACCATGTGACATGACCCGCATTTAGTACTTTTGGTGATAAAAGAAAACTACTAATTCGTTTTCAAGTGCTATCTCCAATCAGAAACGTCTCAGTGATGCAACATTAATTGGTTTGGTTGACTGCATATATGGAAAAAAAACAACGGATTGAAAAGAGCATCATTCATCATGCATTCGTGCTTAATATGATTATGACATATCATTTCACTCATGTTGATACCCAGTTATAACATCCATTACCACATTGGCAAATGGTCGTGGTCACCAATAAGCTTGAATCGAATCAAAGCAGGACAAAATGCATCAGAGAAAATGAAGGAGAGACGCGAGCAAGCGACGACCGGCTGGCTACTGAGATTTTTTGCACGAGCAAGGGAAACACTGGCACTGCACATATTCATATACTTCTTCAGAAGCGATTAGAGCATTCTCCTACTCAACCAGCGTATTCAGAGGTCACCGTGAGGCTCTACGTCCTCCTCCGAAAGAATTCAGAGTTCAGAAAGTGAACCATATTTCCGCATAAAATTCAGGCGTCCGCTTAACAAAGTTTGAAACAAACAACAGACATAGGCCTCCGAAACAGCACATACTATTTGACCAGCGATCAAGATTAGGATCGACCTGATGAAGACAAGAACATCAACAGGACATCCAACAAATTGCAGCTTCGTTCTTCGTGACATCTGAACATAAGCAGCCTAGGCCTGATGCAGGATTAGGTGGAAGCAGGAGGCGACGAACCATGGTTGCACCGCCGTCTCTTGCAGTCACCTCCTCCTGCTACGCCACGCCATCAGTTGGCGGCGCTGCGAGCAGAGCACGCGCGGGCGACGAGATGAATTTCCGTATTCAATCCACTCTACCATGCCTCTGTTGGTGATTTTGGCACGGTCACGGTTGCGCCGCGCGCGGCCTTGGTCTGAGAGCTCACGACGTTCAAATCCATGGCCGCCGCCGCCGCGTTCGTTTTCCTCGTCTCTTCCTTTCTCTGCAAATTTGCGGGGCGGGGGTCAGGGACGGAGAAGCCAAAAAGCTTTGTGTGGCGACGCGAAGGATGTCGGGGCACCGGGACCGGCGATTCCAGAGAGCCCGGAGCCGCCGGGCCGCGGATGGCGCCGAAGCAGGCCGCCGACCATCTCGACATCGCAGGCAGGCAGGTGGCCCTGTTCTGTCTGCCTCGGCGATCATGGTGATGTGTCCGTCGACGAACTCTCCCACGTGGATTTTTTTTTAAAAGGTAAAGCCACGAGGATTTTCTGAGAGCAGCTTCGTGTATCCTCCCGGCGGCGCGTCCAGGTGGCCCGTGCTGCCACTGCCACCCCCGCCGGCCGGAAGCGGAGAGGCGGCGGCATTTCCGCGAACACGTGAGGGGTCTCTTGGCGAGGAAGACGCCTCCCGGGAGATCGACAAATCTGGGCCGCAGAGATGCAATCGAACGGTTTTCGCGCACTCAGGGATGGTCGCTATTCGAAATAGCGACCGCCCGGTCGTTAATCGAAATAGCGACCGCCCCCGGGTATCGCGAGAAACTCTGGCTCCGCGTCGCGTCGCGCCGCGGCTCGCCTGAGCACAGCACTGCCGGCACTCAGGCTGTCTCACGCGCCACTTACTCAAATCCGACAAGCCTTGCCGCCGGCCGCCTCAACCGGCGTCGATCTCTGGTGGTCGGATTTCGAAACGAGACGGCCAACCTGGGGTGGCGAGAAAGCCTCCTCTGCTTCTTTCTGCGCTGCGCAGAGCTCAATCCGCCATCGCCGGCGACGGCAGCCTCGTCGTCGCAAAAGGGGTTACGATCCTCCTGCGGATCTTGGGTATCCGTTCCCTCCGGATCTCCCATCCGTTAGCGTCTCTCGTCCGCCAAAACCATTATCCCCCAATCGGCATCTTCGCAGTCTCACAGCGCCAAGCCGCCGCACCGGCCTTCATATGTCACTGCTCGACGTCGCTTCTTGCGAAAGGCGTGGCATATTTCGGATTGCACCGGTGACAGAGAGGGACGCTGATGCCGGGCTCAACGAATTCGAAGCTAGCCGGCCCGGGACCCGTGACGACGGCAACGGCGCTGGCATCCTTCGGCCCTTCTCTGCTACGGGAATGAGAGCCTCCAATGGCTGACAGCTGGTGCCAAGTGTTCGCCAAGCACTGCCATCGTAGCTGTTCGCTGTGTTCTTCAATCTTCAGCCACATGCCACAAAAGAACTTGCGAACCGGGACACAGGGCGAGGACATGTCGTACGTAACCGGTGGAATGTCACTCACAGAAGTCTGTTCTCTCGGATCTCTCCTGACGTTTCTTAAGAACTGAGCTACATGGAAACCCCGGAATTCAGCAGAGCAACAGTATTTCAGCAAAACTTCCCTCAAAATTTCTTCGTTTGTTTCCAATCGAGGTTCGTAGGATCACAAATGCGATACGGACACATTGGAGTGCCAAGCCTCCCAAATACGTTGCCACTGGAAACCGGGTTCAGAGTTATCAATCCGTGCTCAAGATTGGCGGACACAATGCAGTCTGCCTCTAGTTTTTTATCTGAGTTGCGATCCAATTCCACATGGACATAACTCAACTTGGTGCATTTCACCAAACTAAGGGTCTGCATCGTATTTAATCTCTCCTTTCTTTTTGTGAATTCTGATTTTCAAACAGTAAATGATTTCCTGTATATACTGTCGAGTTTGGTTGGTTGAGGATTGTGGAAAGTAGCAACTTGAGGCATCTAACATTTAGTTCTGCTCGATTGCAATTGGATAAGAGCAGGTCAAACTGCAGTGCCAACGGTGAAGATTCTTCGAGCCACTGACTGAGCAGTCTGAGCAATGGTGGTTTATTTAGGATTTGCGCATGCTGTGCCACCAGGCGAGGGGAAAAACTTTGAAGCCAGCCATAGCGTAAGTTTAAGCAACAGGCAAGTAACTTGATATTTCTTGATTGCTCGGCAGGGAGTTGACTCGTTATTTTAGTAGTGAACTTCAGCAACTGGGGTTCAGCTGCAAGTGGTATGTGGCAGGGCCAGCTCGATAAGTTGACGTGCAGGGTGCCCAGAGGAGAGAGAAGGGTGGACTGACGAATCTAGGAGAAGAGGAGGGGGAAATCGCAGAGCTATTTGGCCAGCTCTGGTTGTTTCCTCCCGATACACCTCAACCTAGGGTTTCGCAGGCGGCGGCGGCCGCAGTTTGGATCCGGCGGGATCTCTGGGAGGAGAAGCGATTCAAGACGGAGGACTGCCATCCAGTGAAGCCATCAGATAAGTTGAGCTCAAACCCGAAGCAATTCGATTTTGCGAGGGATTACTGGAGCCGGGGAGAGAGAGAGACCTTCATCGAGGTGTTGAAGAGAGGGATGGCGGGAAGACCAGGTAGAGGACGAGGAAGAGGAGGTCCACCACAGGAGGAGGAGTGGGGAAATTGGGGTTCGAATTGGTTTCCCAACCAGTTCCAGCAACCCTATTTCCCGCATCCATCACAGATGCAGCAGATGCACGGCCCACCTCCGATGCAGATGCAGATGCAGAGCCCTCCACCGCAGTTCTTCCCACAAGGTCCACCACCTCCCAATTTCTACAACAACCAAGGTCCATCTCGCCCAAGGCAACAGAATCCAACAAGCAGAACAAGGGGGGAGCAGTTGAGAAGAAACATGAATGAGAAGGCAAGAGGGAAGCAACCAATTAAGCCAGATATCAAGAGCGACGAGGCAGTGGCGACTGGTCAGAAAGGAATTACTTGTATCAATTGTGGTTCTGTAGGGCACTTTAGCTCAGATTGCAAGAAGGCAAAGGTATGCTACAACTGTAGGAAACCTGAACATGTGGGAGTGGAATGTCCTGAATGGAGCAATCCAATTCATGAGGCCAAGAGCTTGGGTAGTGCTAACCAGGGTTTGGGATTCTTCCATGTGGATGTCAATCCAAGGGATGATCGAGTCAGTCACTGGAGACAGTTTGAGAATTGTGCAGTGCTGACAGTAGAAGAAGGGGATATGAGCCAGGAGGACATTGTTGATAAGCTGAAGATCATCTTTGATAGAGAATGGCCTTGGCAGCTTAATCCTCTAGATGAGTACAGATACCTCACCAGGTTCCCACCTCATAAGAAGATTGCAGAATTAACTTTCTCAGATGTTACCTACTTCTACCTGAACAAGGAGGAAGGAATCCTGGCCTCGCTGAGGGAATGGGATGGAGAGATAGAACCGTATGGGGAACTGGTTGACACCTGGATTCAGCTGAGAGGGGTACCTCCCAAGTGGAGTGATGTAGAAACTTTTAAACAGATAACTGCAACACTGGGCCTGATAGTGGATATTGACTGGAGCTCATTCTTCAACAGCTTTTTCAGCATGGTCAGAATTAAATTGGCATGCAGAGACCCAACCAAGATTCCAAAAGAGAGATTGATGGAAATGAACAAGAAGCTATATCTGGTTAAGTTCAAAGTGGAGGGGGAAACACAACAAGGAGATGGAAATGGTAGTGACCCAAAAGACTCAAAATACTTTGGAGGTGAGGATAAAGGTGCAGAAGATAGTAGCTACCAAGAGCACATGGATACAGACCACAAGACACCTGATCAGAAGACAAGTAAGGATGGTAAACTAGATAACAAAGAGGCCTCATACTCAGGAAACAAGGGCAGCAAAACTATTGCCACTTGGGCTAGTCTGTTCAAAGGAGGTGACCTGGAAAGTATGGAACCAGAGATGTTAAAGGAGTTAGGGGGGGAGAACCTGCTCAAACAGATGGAGGTGCTAGAATCTGATGAAGAACAAGAGGAGGAAGGAGATGGAAGTTTCAGGGGGGCAGACATCTTAGGGGAAGAAGATGATTCAGAAATGCAACTTCTCCCTGAAGATCTGGTAGAAAAACTGTCTCAGGGAATGATGCTTCCAGAAGAAGACAACTCATCCAATCAAGATGGAGTCAGTGGTCTACCTAGTGTATGGGATTACAAACAGGTTTCTACTCAAAGTGAATCAAGGGGAGCAGAAGTGGAAATGTCACCAGAGAAGGCAAAAGAGAAAAAGAAGCAGAAGATCAACCAATGGGGTCCAGTACTGGTGGAGAAAAGATCAACTAGAGTACAAGATGGGAGGACTGTCATGCAAAGGGCTCAAGACCTAAGGAAGGAATGGAATTTGGAAGCTAAGAAAGGTATGAATAAAAATTTTAATCCTTTTTCAGTTCTTTCTGTTTCTGAAATTACTACTGTAGCTGATGTAGTGGGTATCAATCTAGGTGAGCAAGTAGATGTAGTCTCTGAAGTAGTGGAAAGCTTTCAGAAGGTTGATGCTGGCAGGAAAGTAGATATGATTCAAAGTTGCTCTACTGTAGGGTGCTCTGAGAAAAATAGAAATAGCATAGAGGTAGACACAGTTTTGCTAGGAGTAGATAAGGTTGTAGCACTTGAGTGTTCTACTCCAGAAAATAGTATTCTCAGACATCAGGTGGAAGACCCTGAGATACTTGAGTCCATGGAAAGCTGGTCTGTAGTTAAGAGTAGAAAGAAATTTTTCAAAATTAATAAAAATGAAAGGAATGTTTTGGAACATTAGAGGCCTGAATAAGACAGGCAGGTGCACTAACCTTTCTAGTGCTATCAGTAGTCATCAATTAGATTTTATAGGGGTCTTAGAAACTAAGAAAAAAGATTTTACTGATGGTTATTTGAGAGCTTTAGCTGGCAATAATGGTTTTTGTTGGAATTTTTTACCTGCCAAAGGGACTGCATGTGGCATCCTAGTTGGCTTTAAGGATGAGTTATATACTGTAGTGATAGGGGATTTACTTACTCTGTTTCTTTAATGATAGTAGATAAGAAAACAAATTTTCAATGGAAGCTAGTTGTTATTTATGGTTCTCCTTATAATGATGGTAAACAGGCTTTTTTAGATGAGTTAGATTTTGTGATGAGTTCCTGGAGTGGGCCTGTGCTTTTAGGAGGAGATTTCAATGTGTCTAGATCTAGTTATGATAAAAGTAATGGTGTGATTAATCAGCATTGGGCTGATGGTTTTAACTCTTGGATTGACAAATGGGCTTTGATAGAGGTGAACCCTTCAAATAGAGCTTATACTTGGGCTAACAACCAGCAAGATAGGATTTCTGCCAAGCTAGATAGGATTTTTGTGTCGACTGATTGGGAGGCAGCTTATCCTCTAACAACAGTAACCGCTTTGTTTAAAAATGGAAGTGATCATACCCCTCTTTTACTTGATACTGGCAACAATATGTCCTTTGGTACTAAAAAATTTAGGTTTGAGAAATGGTGGTTAGAAAGGGCTGATTTTAAAGCTATAGTTGAAAAAGCTTGGAAGGAACCATGCTTTTTTACTGATCCTATGGACGTCTGGCAGTATAGAGTGCGTTTGTTTAGGAGGCTAACTAGAGGTTGGGCAGCAAATGTGATTGCTGAGCAGAATAAGCATAGAAAGGTAATCTCAAAGGAGTATAATGACCTTGATTTGGCTTCTGAGCATAGACTGTTAACCGAAGTAGAGCAGGAGAGAATGAAAACCATAGCTGTAGAACTTGATAAGTTATGGGCTTTGGAAGAAATTAAAGCTAGACAAAGGTCTAGAGATAGGAACATTTTATAGGGTGATAGAAACACAGCCTATTTTCAGGCTGTGGCTAACCAGAGACGTAGAAAGAAAACAGTAGCAGTTTTGGATGGCCCTTATGGCCCAGTAGAGGATAATGAAGGCATGCTAAAGATAGCAGTCAACTTTTATAAGAATTTGTTTAAGGAAGAGAGTAGAGGTCCAGTCAAATTAGATGGGAAGTTCTGGGAGAATAGTGAATTAGTTACTGATGAAGAAAATGAGAGCCTTCAGGCTCCTTTTTCGGAAGAAGAAATTAGAGAAGCTGTTTTTAGTTCTTATTCAGATGGAGCACCAGGACCTGATGGTCTGCCTTTTTTATTTTACCAGAAATTCTGGGACATAGTGAAAGGTGATCTGATAAAAATGTTTGAAGCTTTCCAGGATGGGAGACTGGACTTATATAGGATTAATTTTGCTTCTTTGACACTTCTTCCTAAGGAAAATGATGCTAGATGTATGAAAAAGTTTAGGCCCATTAGTCTTCTTAATTGTAGCTTTAAAATTTTCTCTAAAGTGTTAACTATTAGGTTTGGTATTGTGTGTCAAAGATTAATTTCTAGTCAGCAAAGTGCTTTTATCAAAGGTAGGTATATTCTGGACAGTGTGGTAGTAGCGCATGAATTAGTGCATAGCCTGCATAGAAAACAGGAACCAGGAATAATCCTAAAACTAGATTATGAAAAAGCTTATGATCGTGTGAACTGGGACTTTCTGTTTGAGATCCTTGAGTCAAGAGGTTTTGGGCAGAAATGGATTAGCTGGATTAGAAGTGTAGTCAAGGGGGGTTCCCTAAGTGTAATGCTTAATGGGACTGAAAGTAACACTTTTAAAACCAGTAGAGGTTTGAGGCAAGGAGATCCTTTATCTCCTTTACTGTTTAATTTAGTAGGGGATGTACTGACTAGAATGATGGCCAAAGCGGCTAGGGAAGGGCTAATTAAGGGTTTGTTATCTGATTTTAGGCCTGAAGGTGTAGTGTCATTGCAGTACGCAGATGACACGGTAATTTTCTCTGAAGTAGAGCCTGAAAAGCTTAGAAATTTAAAATGTGTTTTGATGTGCTTTGAAAAAGTCTCAGGGATGAAGATTAACTTTAACAAGAGTGAGTTAATCCCTCTGCATGTTAATGATGAACAGGTGCATGAGATAGCTCATATTTTTGATTGTCCTATAGGTAGTTTGCCTATGAAATATCTTGGAGTGCCTTTACACTATAGTAAGTTAAGTAAAGAAGACCTTCAACCTCTGGTAGATAAGATAATAAAAAGAGTGGCAGGGTGGAGAGGAAGGCTTCTCTCTTATGCAGGTAGGCTTGTCCTAATAAAAACTTGTTTGGCCAGTATTCCTGTCTACCTTTTATCCTTTATTAAATTTCCTAAGTGGGCCATAAAGCTGATTAATACTCATATGTCTCACTGCTTTTGGAACAACTTTGATGGACATAGGTCTTATCATTTAGCCAATTGGCCTTCAATTTGCATGAAAAAGGAATATGGAGGTCTGGGGGGTACCAGACCTGAGAGACCTCAATCTCTCTTTACTAGGGTCCTGGGTGAAAAGATATTTTCTAGATGAAGGGAAGTTATGGAGAGAGGTTATAGATTTTAAATATAGGACAGAATCTCCAAATGTGCTTAACTGTCAAGATAGAGAAGCTTCACAGTTCTGGAAGGGAGTAATGTGGGCTGCTAAAGCTGTTCAACTAGGGTATAGATGGAGAGTGGGGAATGGTAGGAAGGTGCGTTTCTGGGAGGACAATTGGCTTGGTTCATCCAGCCTGCTAGTTCAGTATTGGGATTTATATGTTATAGTAAATGAAAGGTCAAAAACCATTGCAGAAATATGGGATGGGATAAACCTGAAGTGCACTTTTAGGAGGTGTGTAGACAGTAACCTGATGAGGAGATGGGAGGAGGTGCTTCAGATAGCATCTACTATAGTTCTAACAGATGAAGAGGATAAACCCATTTGGCAGTATACACCAAATGGAATTTATTCTTCACAATCGATGTATGGTATCATAAACTTCAGAGGTATCATCCCAGTTTACACTCCTGCTGTGTGGAGACTCAACATCCCACCCAGGATCCATATTTTTCTGTGGTTGCTCTCTAATAACAAAGTGTTGACTAGAGACAATTTGGCAAAAAGGAGAAAAGTAGAGGACCCATCATGCTTATTTTGCTGTGAACAAGAAGGTGTCAATCATCTGTTCTTTAACTGTGTAGTGGCAAAAAGATTGTGGTCTGAGCTTGATGACCTGTTCAAGTTAGGAGTAATTTCTAGTTTTGATAAGTTGGCTACTTATTGGCTTAGCAGTAAAAAGTTTGTAGTTTATAATATGTTCACAGCAGCAATAGCATGGGGGTTATGGAAACTCAGGAATAACTTGTGTTTTCAGAATGGGAGATGGAAAGATATGAGGTCTTTATGGTGCCAAATCCTGGTACTGCTCAAGAACTGGAAGATATTGTGTCCAGCCAAGTTCGTGGAGGAGTACTCGACAAGATGTGCCCAGCTGGAGGTGATCTTGGCAAGACTGGAGAGACTGAGGCCGCCAACCTGATGGAAGAGCAAGAGGAGTGGTGGGCTCTTACGCCTGAGATCAATGATGTAATAGCCTGATTCTGTTTGTGGCTATGAAGGAGTTTGTAAGGCCTTTGGGTCGTAACTAGGAGAGAAAACTGATCGACCAATGGGTCGTGTGCGTGCGCACAAACTGAGCTGTAAACGTTACTTGTCTTGAATGCTTTTGCATAATGGACAGGGGTTGAAACCCTTTTGCTCTAAAATAAGTTGACGTGCATTTTAAAGAAGCAAAACTAGTTGAGTAGATTCCATCGGTGAGTTTCCATTTTATATATGCGTGCAGTATTAGCAGGCTGATGCAGGTGTGGAATCTCAGCCCGACGAGGAAAGTCAGGGCGTCGAACCATGGCCGGAGCAGCATTCATTCGGGCAGATCGGTGGCATATGCATGCATGGTGCAACCCGCGTGTACGTGGAGTGAGTGGCGTGTCCGTCATTGCAAATTAAACGCAGGAAGAAATATGATTCACTGCGAGGAGGGGTGATCGCCGGCAGAGGCAGCCGGTCGTGTCGGCCAGCCAGAGTGCCTGCCACGGCGAGGCTTGACAAGAGCGCCAGGAGACGGCGTGCCAGTACAGTAATATAGCACCGGCGCCATAACTTACAGCGGCTTGTTTTAAAAGGTCGGATGCTGCGTTTTTACCAGGAGTCAAATTTACGGTAAAAAGGGGTAGTGCTATTCCGGAAACTCAAACATCATGACTTGATTAACTGCTCAAGCTGTATCACATTACACATCTTGAGTCTCCATTCACTTATTTAATTAAAAAGGCATAGACTCTGTAACTCCTGACAATGCTATAGTCGACCGTGGCTGGTTCGTTGGAGATACGTGCATACTTCCTTCGCTTGTACTGTCTTATACATATATTGAGACCGCCTTATGCGAAAGCTAAGGCTTGCCGGGGCAATGTCCATTGCGACAGGGGGCTGGCGGCACAAGAACCATGCAGCGGCGGGAGCGACATAATTTCTTCGGACGCCTCGAAGCTGCAAAGCAAGCAACAACAAGTCATCAGTAAAAAAATGCAAAATTGCGCCACCTCTCAAGCAAAAGCGATAACGGGAGAAACCAGACTCACGTGGAGGAGAAGTGAACGTCGGGTACGCCCCCCCGGTGGAGACAACAGAAGGGCCATATGGCACTGGTTCGCCGTGGCAGCCGCTCGTGGTGGCCAGCCAGAGCGCGACGGCGAGCCACACGAGCGCCAGGAGCCGGTGAGCTCGCGGAGGCACGGCCATGATCACGCAGAAATACGAGCAGTACTCTAGTTGATCAGCTTGGAGTAGTGCGCTTTGGCTCTGCCGCATGTACTAGCTTGATATATATAGTGTGGTGTTTATGCTTGTGGGAATTCTTAAGTGATCAGATCTGGCAGCACGTGTAGTGGGTGCTGAGTCAATATTGGTGGCTTCGCGCAAATTTCCCAGGTCTACCATTCACTACTATAGCTTTGTTCACTGGCTGTTACGACCGACTTTTTTTTTTATACTTGTCTGTTACGACCGACTTGTGCGGCATTTGAGCAATTATGTAGTGCCTAGTCTTGTCAATGCATCCCTCATTGAGTACTTATGTTAACGACAGGATGACAATTGAGCATACAAGAGAGGAAAAAAAAAAAAGGGCACACACACTTATTTGAGGTTGGCAGACTTTGTTTATTTATTTTCCAAATTTTCACTCAGTATTGAACATTTATCTAACGTTTATGTTTGACATTGCTCTTGCAGATAACAAATTCTAGCCGATAAGCTTGAAGAAAAAAAAAGCTGTTCTGCTGATTCACTTTTCAAATCTTTATACTACAGAGGTGGGCTAATCCGACTGTTGCTTCAGTTCTTTCTACTACTTAAATTCTATGGCCATGTACAGTAATTTCCTTTTCTGTAATTCATTTCCACGTTTCAGTTCTGATACTTGGTGACACAATGTCTCCAGTGTGTCGTCCTAATTCTTGTTTCAAACAGTTTGGCCAATATGGCAGCACAAATTCAGTGTTCAGAAGTTGAACCATATTTCCACATAAAATTCGGGAGTCCACGTACAAAATTTCAAACAAATGAACTCAGCCATAGGCCGACGAACCAGCAAAAATCTGACCAGCGATCTAGGACATCGATCGAACAAATTGCAGCGCCCTTCGGTCTTCGTATCAAAGCGTCTGTGATCATCTGAACATAATAAGCAAGCCTGGGCCTAATGCAGGATGAGGTGGATGGAAGCAGGAGGCAACGAACCTTGCTTTTCACCGTCCCTTCCAGTCTTCTCCGCCTACGCCATCAGGAGGCGGCACTTGCGAGCACAGCCGATCGACGAGCTCGTGGTGCAGGAGCGGCGCTGGTCCGGAGAGATTAAGTTTCCGGTTCAATCCACTCTTCCATACCACTTTTTTTCATATGGGAAGTTGGCACGGTCACGGTTGCGCTGCGCACTCCTTGTTCAAATCCATGGCCGCCGCCTCCGCGTTCGTTTTCGTCGAATCTTCCTTTCTCTGCATAAATGCTGGCGGGGGTCGGGGACGGAGAGGCCAAAAAGCTCTGAACGGAGGAGCGGTGACGCGAAGGCAGTCGGAGTACCGATACCGGCGATTCCAGAGAGCTCGGAGCCGCTGCGGCGAGGAGGGCGGCGGCGGCGGCCGGCGGGTATTCAATTTTACAAAGAACCCAATCGCGGTCCGAATATTTACACTAAAACCTTTAAATTAGATCGTGATTAATAGTCACGATCCAAATATTTGCAGAAAGACCTGGGTCGGAAACTTGTTTTATGTAATAGTCCCCCGGCGGCCGGCGCCCTGTCGCCTCGCTGGCAGCGCAGAGCTCAATCGCCATCGCCGGCGACGGCCACCTCGTCGTCGCGAAAGGGGTTCCGCTCCTCCTCCAGACCGTAGGGATCCATTCATGCCAGATCTTCCCTCCATCTGCGTCCCTTGTCCGCCAAAGCCATCCCCAATCGGCATCCTCGCAGTCGCCACAGCGCCAAGCCGCCGCACCAGCCTGCCGATTTCAATGCTCGAAGCTGCTTCTTGCGAAGGGCGCGACAAATTTCTGATGGCACCGGTGATAGAGAGGGGCGCTGATCGATGCCGGGCTCATCTAGGCTAGCCGGCCCGGAGCTGTGGCCATGGTAGGGGTGGAAAGTGGATACGGATAATCCGTATTATTCGATATTCGTATCTGATAAAATGCAAATGTGGTACGGAATTTACCATTCGATTAATATTTTTACACTATTCGAATTCGTATTCGAATTTGATTAGAAAATACGGATGTGGATATGATTTGAGGTTTTGACATCAAATATTCGACATATCCGTATTTGTATTCGTATCCGCTACTATGTCATAAATATACACATATATTATATCAAAAATATTATAAAATTGACTCAATTTTGATGTGAACTAGTGTAGACCATGTAAAATAATGCTATTAAAGATACTTTAGAGAAGAAAAAGTGTAGTAGTTGTCTTAACAACATAGAAAGTTAGGTGTATCCGTATCCGTTCGAATTATAGTAACATTCGTTTTTGTATTCGTATACGTTTAATATTCAATCCGTATTTGTATTCAAAAACATTCGTATTCGTATCCATATTCGTTTACAAATATGGATATGGATATGAAAAAGACAGTATCCGATCCGTATTCGATCCGTTTTCACCCCTAAGCCATGGCAACGGCGCTGGCATCCTTATGCCGGCCCGGCTCTGCTACGGTAATGAGGGCCTCCAGTGCCTGGCAGCTGGCGCCAAATGTTCGCCAAGCACTGCCATTGTCAAAGTGACAAAGTTGTTCGCTGTGTTCTTCGAAAGTGGGGGACACAGGGCAAAGATGAGATGGAGAAAATGGCGCACGTAAACGGTTCAATGTCACCCACGAGAGTCTGATGCTTTGGCAAGTATAATCGAGGGCCTGTTGATGTTTCTTCAGAACTGAGCTAGAAAATGGGTTCCATGACATATTCAGAGTTTTTTTTTGGAAGCCTGACATATTCAGAGTTTACAGGCACTCAACAGCTCAAGCCTGCGTCTACGATTTTTAGCACTGCCATTTTAAGGAGCCTCTACATGAATAACCAGGAATTCAACATACCAATCAAGGTTCGTAGGAATACAAAATGTGACACGGACGCATTGGAGTGCCAAGCTTCCCAAATACGTTACCATTGGAAACCGGGTTCAGAATTTTTTTTGCAAACATTTTTTATAAAAAAACTTGGGTTCAGAATTTGCTGATGGCAACAGAAAGCAATGATGCCAACGAACGGGCACGGAAGCGTTGATGAGCTCCGTGGGCGTCAATGGGCCAGTTTACTTCAGTTTACGACTCCTAACCTTGAGTTACTGCAAGTGGAGAATTGCACCGATATTGAGAAGCATGGATGGTCCGGGCTAACGTTTCTGCCAAGCCTCAAAGAAGTTTCGCTCAAGGCCGGTCACGGTTACAGCAACAAGTTCATGCAGGATTTATGTTGGCAGCTCGCAGAGAATCTAAATGGACCAATCTTGAAGGAAAATTAAGTCAAGGGAAGGGCTCGAGGTTATCACTGTCCCAGTATGATGTATCGTATGCTTTTCCGTTACAATTGTTCGCCCCCCCCCCCCCCCCCTGTGTATGGATGATGTATTTTCACTTGTTTTTTTATTTCCTTTTCATGTATGATTGATCCTGTATTTTCTATTTACCCGTTGTAATGGTAATAAAAGGAAGCACTCCCCCTTCGATGGACCCATGGGCTGAATGAAAATTGTTTAATATAAATAGGGTACTTATAAATATATATTCATAAGTTGAAACAGAGTACCCTTGGATACTACATATACTCATAAGTTGAAACAGAGTAAGTCAGATAAAGTTGCCCCTAAATTACAAGATAGTAACCTCCTGGATACTTGAGGGGAACCGCCGATGTGGCTCAAGGTCAGGATGTGTGGATTGCAAAACTACGTTCAAATTAAATGTGGAGTTTCGTTTCGTCAGTCCTCAATGCTTTGTTCAATGAAATTAGAACAATCATGTACTGAATGGAGTGTGAAACAAGCAGTAGTATTTGGGACCATTGCTACTCGAAACCGGCAAGGAAGCGTCGAAGCGCTCGGTGGGATTTGTGGGGACTTCCTATGCGTAGGACGACCTACAAGATTTAACTGATAGGTCAGTCCAATAGCCTATTAAATTCAGTCTATTAAAATTAACATAGCTCACCAACTGTCCATCACATTTTCAAATAACAGTTTCAATATTTTTATAAACCTATGTCAACATTTTGAAAAACAAAGTCAACATTTTTGTCAAAAATGTTGACGTAGCACATCTAATATGTTGACACAGTACAAATAAAATATTGACATAGTACATTCAAAATGTTGACGAAAATTTTTAAATTTTAAAAAATTCAAAAAATATTCATATTGGATCTCATTTTGAAGAATTAATTGTAACAAACACGTAGGTTCAAACGGATTCAAAAACAGACTTACGGTTTAAGAGAAAAATGCGTTTAAAGTTTGCAAATCGTTTCTTTTTCTCCCACTCCACACCCGCACCAATCAGAGAACGACACGTGGCGCAATCTGGTTTCTCCATCCCACGCCACAGCGCGCGCCAGCCGTTCGATTCCGATCAGCACGAATCTCAAAGCGTCCGAGCAAAACGATCCCATCGGGCGGGCTACGTATAGGATTCTCCGGATTTGTGTCGTGTTGGCCCAATTTCCTTCAGTGGGCTTTAGGGAGAGCCCGCCACGGGATTTCCTGAACGGCCCGGACGGAGAGGTCGCCTTGAAGTCCTGTCCTTCCTTCGCCGGCGGCGGCATGGCGACGAGCGGCGAGCCGGCGTCCACGAGCTCCCCTCCTGCTCCCACCTCCACGCCGGCCTCGCGGCCGAAGGCGAAGCCGCGGTTGGAGGTCGAGGGCTACCCCGTGGAGGGCATCTCCATCGGCGGTCAGGAGACCTGCGTCATCTTCCCGTCGCTGAGCCTCGCCTTCGACATCGGGCGGTGCCCGCAGCGCGCCATCTCGCAGGACTTCCTCTTCATCTCCCACGCGCACCTCGACCACATCGGGGGCCTCCCCATGTACGTGGCCACGCGCGGGCTCTTCAGGATACGCCCGCCCACCATCTTCGTGCCGGCGTGCATCGCGGACCTCGTGGCGCGCCTGTTCGAGGTGCACCGCGCCATGGACCAGTCCGAGCTCGCGCACAAGCTCGTGCCGCTCGAGGTCGGCCAGGAGTACCAGCTCAGGAAGGACCTCAAGGTGAAGGCGTTCAGGACCTACCACGCCATACCCAGCCAGGTGAGGTTCAGTTCCTCCTGCAATTGTGTTGTGTGTGTTCCTGTTGGTTGATTGGTGAGAAATCTTGCAATGCCTGGAAGGAATGTGAGTCATGCGATGATTGCAGGGGTATGTGATATATGCGGTGAAGCAAAAGCTCAAGCAGGAGTATCTTGGCCTCCCAGGGAGCGAGATCAAGAGGCTCAAGCTATCAGGTGTCGAGGTTTGTCCGCATTTGTGGGAGTAGAGATTGAATTGAATCACATTTTGTTACATCTGTTGATGTGTATGAACCTTTTGATCATTTTGCAATTCGCAGATTACGAATACCGTGACAACACCTGAGATTGCTTTTACGGGAGATACAATGTCAGATTTCATCCTTGATCCTGATAACGTGGATGTGTTGAAGGCAAAAATCCTTGTTGTGGAGGTATGGCTTTTTGTCAGTTATCTTTGCAGCGAATTTACTGCAGTTATTGCTATTCATCTTAAGAAAGGGCAGGGGAAACCTTATCTGGAGTTTGTTACACATAAGCAATCCTAATGCACTATAAGTAGAAACCTACACAAGAAAGAAACAATAATCCATTTCCTGAATGTTTTGCTCTCTGTGTTTTTTTTTTCTCTTTACGCTCTAATTT
This sequence comes from Eragrostis curvula, assembly GCA_007726485.1. Classification (NCBI taxonomy): domain Eukaryota; kingdom Viridiplantae; phylum Streptophyta; class Magnoliopsida; order Poales; family Poaceae; genus Eragrostis; species Eragrostis curvula. Next base: position 3,555 of record RWGY01000741.1, on the reverse strand, counting down.
GTTCTTATGTTTAACTTAGTGACATGTTCTCTACAAATTCCAGAGTACATTTCTTGATGACTCCATTTCGGTTGAGCATGCAAAAGAATATGGGCACACTCATTTATTTGAGGTTATTCCAAAATCCAAACTTTGTTGTTTACCTCGATTTCCAATATTTTCCCTTAGAATTTGAACTTATTGTTATATTTGGCAATGGGTGCAGATCCTGAGCCAGTCTGAAAAGCTTGAAAACAAGGCTATACTACTAATTCACTTTTCAGCTCGTTATACTGCAGAGGTGAGCATACCTTGCCAATGCTTCAGAGCTCTGTACTTATAAATTATAATCTATGGATGTCAACACAGGTTACTTTTATTCCTGTCAATTCAAATCGTTTTGACTACTTGGCCATTTAATATGAATTACACTAACAGTCGGGATGCTTTGTTTCCACTTTGATATCCTTGCTTTTGTATAAAAAAGTTTCACCCATATGCTAATATCTTTTTATACGGTATGTAATAAAACTGTACCTGCAATGAAGCTCAGTATGTCACTTGTGTTGCTGCATTCACATTCCAGCATTGTTTCCTATTGTTCAACATTCTTTGCGACTAAGCATTTCATTACCACCCTGGTTCAACCGTCCGTTAATGCTAAAATACCTGCACCAAAACCGTAAATTTGACTGCTCTGTTTTTCAGGAAATTGATGCAGCGATAAACAGATTGCCGCAATCTTTTCGAAGCAGAGTTTACGCATTGAAAGAAGGCTTCTAAAAGGGCATGAACAAGAAAATCACAAATGAAGTTTTCTGGATGGGATGTTTTGGGTACTATCACCACCAATCTGTTTGACATGTGCTCTCTGGTGTTACTATGCCGTTCAGCTGACAATTTATGAGAAAAGTTTTGTTTTGTTAGTACTCTCTGCTGGTATCAATCACATGAGATTAGATCATTAGAAATGTTTCTGAACATTTTCATTGCAACTTTACACTCTTTGTGAGCATTAACATTGTGTGAATACTAATAAGTGATATCTGACCAACAACAGTGGTGCTTGTTGTACATCCTATATACATTTATATATTGGTACACCTGGAATAGAAACAATCCCCACTTCATGTGAAAATTATCACAGTACTACCAATTCCACAAAAGAAATGTAGTAAAGTGGTTAGCAGAGTGACCTAGTTACGCTCCATTCTTATGTGCTTGTTCATTGCTTTATTCCATCAGGATCCTACCTCATTTCAGGACACAGAACAACTCTAATATTAATTTGGAGGGAATTGAGGTATTATTAGAAGTATGAGGCGAAGGCCCACTCCCCGGCAAGAAATTCTTCATGTGGTTCTGCCGCTTGGTTGGTGAAGATCTTGCAGCTTTGCCACACGTATAAATGTGCAGCCGTGAGATGGCAAGTCATTTGACTTCTTTTTCCTTGTCAGAGGAGAATGAAATTAATAAGGAAAAAGGTAGTCAACATAGTTAAAGCAATTTCTTCAACAAAAAAAAAACATGGTTCAAGCAATGAACAAGATCTCCCCGACTTCATCTCCCCTGGCTTAAACCCAGCATAAGTGCATAACTATGTGCTTAATAAGCACTGCTTATCAACGGTCTTGCAAACTGGATTGCCCACGACCTTTTTTTTTTTTTTTTTTTTTTTTTTTGCGCTAATAGATTAGCTTTTCCTATGTCACTTCTATACTAGATATCGCTAAAGATGCTACAGATTATCAAAGTTGCTGGCCTACCGGGCAGAGATGTTGCCAGCGGCTAACTGGAGAATGTTGTAAAAATGTAGAGGCATTCCGGGACCAGGACTCTTAAAAAGCCCAGAACTCATCTCGATTCCATGGCGACAATCAGTTGCAGGAGCAGAATGGGTATGTTACAGAGACAGTAACTGGCTGATAAAACTAACCAGCAAAATCCGATAAAACCATATGTTATACAGTGCAGCTGTAAGCCGCAGTTTCAACCATACAAGAATAGCAAATTATAATTTCAACTTTGCACACTTGGAATGCAGAAAGCCTGCACTTCAGACAAAAATGGCCCTCTAGTAAGTCCAGTCTGGTGGCAAAGAGGCTGCCATCAAATTTGAGTGCACATATGTAAAAACTAATGCATCAAATTTTCTAGGGATAAAATATTACAACCAATCAAAATTACTGGCCACAATTCAGTGTGGCTGATGCAGTGGTACATCTTACAGGGATTGCCCCTGGAAGAAAAGGCCCCTGAAAATGGGGAAAACATATTTGGGCCAGCTGACAGCATAAAGATAAATGAAAGCAAGAGAAACACCTCCATGTTGCCTTCAACTTTCTTGACCCAGGCTCATATCAAATGGAACATTGGACCTAATGCTTTCCCCTTCAATATGCAAATGGGAAGTAGAGTTGAATCTGGTTCCCACAAATCACTTAGCGGTGCAAAATTTGGCTCAAGGACCAGAACTGGCGAGGCAGTAACTGCGAGCTGTCTGCACTTGTTTTCCCCAAGTCAGCTTGGTTGTCCATTAAAAAGAGGGACAGCCACGAGAGGGTCCTCTTTCAAGGATTACTCAACATCTCCATTCTCAAAAACTCCAATACGCTGCTTTCTCTTGTCAAAAACAGCTCTGAAGGATGCACCTTCATCACGAAGTTGCTCGCTGAACCTTTTCTTGTTCTCATTGTTGGTCCTCCCTTTTGTCCCTGTGGAATCTTCAGACAAGGGGTTGGAGACCTGCAATATACAGTCCTACATTTACAAGTTTGTTTCATGATTCCAGGTGCTGCTGACTGGAAGCAGTGATGGCAATCATATTTTGTAACATCGGAACAAAACGGAGAGTGTAAATTATTGCTTGAGTGGCCTAAGAACAATGATCCAACAGAAGTAAACATATAATAGTGTATGAAATGCAACATATTAATTGTTCTACCTAGAATAGTCCTTTGTATCATTTCATTTCCATCATTTCAGTAGCCAGGATGGCAGGACCTACCTATTTTTAGATAAATTCAGATAAGATGCCAACGAGAGATGACTACAGACAAGTGATCTCGATAAATAGTAGATTTGATGATGAAATGTGCAAATGACAAATGATGTATAGCAGCAATAAAGTTGAGGTGCTACTGACAGAACATCACAAAGCAACGAGTTTCTACTAACCAAATTGTACCCTGATCCAGGCCCTATGATTAATGATGATGTGAATTTCCTTTTTGTTGCAGCAATAGAAAATCCACCCTTTTCAAGCTGCAAAAGTAAATACATTGAAGATTGAGTGTATATGAATAGAACAAAGTATTTATTCTTGTTCATTAGAAATTCGGCATTGATATGGCATTGCTAAGAACACACTGAAAGAACAAAAACATACCCGGTCACCCAACTGACACTTTTGTGATGGGTGCCATATGTCTGGGCCAGACCAGAAAGAGCATGTTTATTTTTCTCTACATTTTCTGTCTTCTCTGTGGCCTCAAAATCTTTTGACCATTTACTCTGTCCTAACTCTTTGAAGCCATCCAAATCTTCCTCATCTTCTTCCACTTCTCTGACTTTGAC